>VMDO01000017.1:549436-672606 GCA_007922755.1 Pedetes capensis | reverse complement strand
CGACTCATAGCGACCCTCTGTACAACAGGGGAAACACTATTGTCAGTGCTTCTCTGCTGCTCATAGGGTTTTCAATGGCAGATTTATTTTTGGGAGGGGTTTGCCAGGTCCTTCTCCCAAGCCTACAGCTTCTGGTGTTCCCAGGCGGTCTCCCATCCAGGTACTAACCAGGCCCGACCCTGCTTAGCTTCCGAGATCTGATGGGATCGGATGCCACAGGGCTACCGCTGTAGGCTCAACCCCTAGTAGTGTTGGGAAAAAAAAGAAAAAATATTTACTGCGGCATTTCTAAAATTATCAAGTTTCCCTACAGTCATAATATTTGGTTTATATACCTAACAGCATCAAATCTATTAAATAAAGGAAACATATCTACAGTCATTTTAAGAATGTTCCCTACAAGTTTCCAGGCTGCTACATAAAAAAGTAAAGGAGAGGATGCTAGTCCTATTAATCTATAGGCCCCATTTAACCATTAGTCTCAGAATTATTGAGCAGAGTATATTATATAATGTGAAGACAGCTACAAGGCTCATATCTGTGCATCTGTATACATGTTGTCTAGGACATACCTCATGCATACACAGTATACATGGGTTAAAGTTTGCTTTTATTTTTTAACTAGAAAATATCTGACATTTTCAATAGATAGATGGCTTAGACTATCAATAAGCCAAATTAGAATTGTAACAAAAGTGGCAAGTGAGGCACCAGTAACACCCAACAGAGACTGGAGCAGAGAAAGAGAGGTTCACAGAAGGAATAGCATGCTGGATGTCTCCTCTTTGTTCCTCATCCACTCTCCTCCTTTTCAAATCTGGTTTCTGCCCTGGGGGACTGACCTAGGTTGTCTACAGCTGTTTTGCCAAAGGGAAGCCTAGCAACAGATCAGCAGAGGGAAGGTGAGGAAGGGCCTTTATTTCCATGTTCTTTTCCTACAGGGTCACTATAGGCTATCTATGTGCTCAGTCCAAAATCAAAAAACCTCTCAAGAGAGTTCTCAGACTGACTTCTATGTTCCACCTCCCCTGTTAATTTGGGCCTAAGGTGGTACCAGCTCTGCTATCACTAAGCCCAATTTCTGGGCTCTCACTGAAGGTATCCCACACACTCTAATGCCTATGCAATAATGAACAGCCCCCTTATTAAATCCTCTTCAAATTATCCTAATATGAGTGGGTCCTCTCTTTTCTGCTGAGACTGGAACAGGTTCAAACAGAAAAAAACTCAAGCAATGCACTTCCACTGCTCTACTCCCAAATCTAATCTCTCTGAGCGGATAAGAAAAGAAGATTAAGAAATACATTTGTGGGTCCTAGTATTTTGTATTACGTTGAAGCCAGACTGTTGTAAGAACAGATCAGGCAGACATTATACCTTTAGGATTCCAAAGAAGAACCAAGAGTGGTGGTGCATGCCTATAATCCCAGCACTTGGGAAGTAGAGGCAGGAGGATCATGTGTTCAAGGCCAGCCTGGGCTACACAGTGAGATCCTGCCTATAAATAAATAAATAAATAAATAAATAAATAAATGAATAAATAAATAAATGAAAAAGAGAGAGAAAATGCTTAGATAAGTTAACCAAAAATCATATTCATGTTAACATTCTCCCATGATAGTTTAGCTGCTGTATTGTAAACTATACCTTGTGGGTGTAGCATGCGAACCTATTACTTACCTCAACAAGTTGTTCTTTCTGCTCCGAGAGTCTACAGGCATATTCAGCCAAAGCTTCTAAATTTCCTTCTACTCCAGTAAGTTTTAATGCTTTTAAAACCACGTGATCAGCATGGCATTTTAAAAGATCTGCTGCTAACTGCAGTGCTGTACTATGAAGCTACAGATATTGGGGATCAAGGGCAATGAAGGAAAGGGGAAAAAAAAAAAAACAGTAAGGTTTTGTGACCAAGCACCTGGGAAGCACTTTAAGAACTATAGAATAGAAACTTCAACTCAGTCCCATTTGATCCATTGAAGGTAAGTGTAACAGTCTCTGCAGTAATAGTAGAAGCTGTGTGGTACTGGGGAGCATATGTCCTCCCAAGGGCAAGGGTGATGTCTGCTCATCTCCGAATCCCCTGACAAGAGCAGTCTGCTGTGGTCATCCAGTGGCAGAGAAGCCTGAGATCTCCTTCATCCCTATTATAAGCTAGTTCTTTGACATAGAGCTTCTCACTTAGTTAAAAATGTTTCTTCTTGTCTCAAGTTGGTGAGGAATGGAACAAGTATTAAGAGTACATGCATGCCTAGATTATCAGCTATGTGGTAGGCTGAGATGGGAGGACTGTGAGTTGGAGGCCAGAGGTAGCCTGTGCAATTTAGCAAGACCCTGTCTCAAAATAAAAAAATAAAAAAGGAGTGGGAATGCAGCACGTGGAGGGTTGCAGGTAGAGTACTTGCCTAGCATGTGCGAGGCTCTGGGTTCAACCTACGTGGTATTAGGAAAAAAGAAGGGGAGTGTGGTATTCATAAAATTACAGGATAATCACAGGTCAGTTGATGATCATTAAGAAGAGCTTTTAGCATATTTTTTGAAGAAGTATCACTATAGCTGGGCGCGGTGGCGCACGCCTGTAATCCCAGTGGCTCGGGAGGCAGAGGCAGGAGGATCGCAAGTTTGAGACCAGAGGCAGTCTGCATAACTTAGCGAAACCCTGTCTCAAAAAAGTAAAAAAAAAGAGAGAAAAAAGAAAAAAGGGCTGGGGGTGCAGCTCAGTGGTCCAGCACTTGCAGAGCATGCAAGCACTGGGCCCTGGGTTCAACCCCCAGTACCACACACACACAAAAAAAAGTATCACTATGAGATTCAGTCAACTGAGTATTCCATAAAACGTTATTATAATACCTACATCATGGTAGGCACTGACTAGAGGGTGGACATACATGACAAGTAGGAGGACCCAATCCCTGCAGTCAGGTGGTTACATTCTATCTGTAATTGCTATCCAGAACTTTACTATCAAACTCCAAGAACACATTGGATCCCAGCAGAAACATCAGAAAAACATGTAATAAAAACCATAAGGTTTTATTTGACTTAGGGTGGTAAGGATTTTAAGCCTGGCTTAATCTCACTGGCTATCTTTGGGCACTACTGCCTCAAAAATCTTTTCTTCTTTTTTTACTTTTTTGTTTTGTTTTTCTTTTTAATGATGTGATAGGTGATTTTGGGATTATTCAGAAAAAGATCATTTTTAATAAAAACACTGTTTTAAGGAAAATCTGACTTTAAGCCTATTTGAAGAAGAAAATTCTTTTTTTCTTTTAGAAGCAATCCAATGTCAATTCAAATTATAGGACTTTCTACAAAATTAATAAGGTTGTCTGCATTCATGCAACCAAGTGAGAATAGTTACAGTCAGAAACAAAGACATTAAAATTCACTTTCCTTTGGAAATTAAATGTCAAATAAGAATTTTAACAGATTTTGTTTAACTAGCAGGCCCTTAAGAGAATATCTAACACCAACTCTTTATAGAGTATGAAACAGGTTCACAGAGATTGAGTGACTTGCCAAGGTCATGTAACTCTTACTAATGGTTCTGAGGATAACTTAACAACCATAGGGAAAAAAAAGAACAAACACAAAGCTCCTGCTTTGTGCAATGTCTTGACAGCAGCTTTACATACGTCATCTCCCTTAATCCTTACAAGAATTCTCCAAAGTTAATGTAGTTATACCCATTTAAGAGCAAAGAAAATGTGAAAAGTCATCCAGTCTGTCACCAAAGGATTTCCTGTACTGATAGCTCAGGATTTCAACAATAGTATAGTTATAACTGAATAGGGAGAGCCAGGCATGGTGGAGCACATCTGTAATCCCAGCACTGGGGAGGCTGAGGCAGGAGGATTGACACAAGTTCAAGGCTAGCCTGGTCTACCTAGCAATTTCCCAATCAGTGGGCTACACAGCAAGATGCTGTCTCAAGGAATATCCTCCCCCAAAATTGAGCAGGGTGAAATAAACTGGATAGGTTTCTTTGTAAAGCATAGAAAATCATGTCCTTCTATGTTTAACAAGATGCTTAAACTGAGGTTTCAAGAGAGATGTCAGTATTCAGTTAAGATGTGAAACAAAATACCATGTATGTAGTTTATAAAAGAAATATCCAAAGTCCAACTTGAGCAGAGTATTTCACTTTCTTCAAAAACATAGAAGAATTAATAAATTAAAGATAAGGGAGAAGAGAGATTTTTGGGAGGAGCATCTTTCTGGAGAGCTGATGGGTGCTTACTGGGAGGCCCCTCAAGATTGAGGGAGCAATATGACAAGGGGGTCATAGTATTAGAGCAGGGGAACAACAGGAGAGCCCCTGAAAAACACACTAAAGAACCCTCAAGAAAGTCATCTTTAAATGCCTGCTGAGCCCTAAGTCATCTTATAAGGACACCAGTCATTAAGAACTTTCTATCTCTAATTTCATCTCTTCTCTCCTGGTGCCTGGCAAAAAATCAGTAACAGCAGCTACATCATGAAGGATGAGGCAGTGGAGGAGAGACCATATCTTCCCCAACAGCTCTAGGAGAGTTGGGGAAGGGGTGCAGAACAGCAAAGAAGTCCTACAAATGGATGAAGACTGAAATATTGATTAATACACTGGAGTGAACTTTCTGATTTTTGAATGGAGATTATGTTTTATGACTGAAACTGGGTTTGGTGATTTTTTTCCTGCAAAAGGGCAGATAGCAAATAATTTCAGCCTTTGCAGTCACACAGACTCCATTGCAACTATCCAATTGAGTTTTACAGAGAGAAAAAATATACTGCATATACGCAAATAAGCAGGACTATCCTAAAATACTACTTACAAAAACAGCCTAGTGGTAGTATGTGAACAAACTCCTGACTTACAGTGACCACTGGATTTCCAATTCCCTGTGTGGCCCAGTAAGTCATGGATGATCACCTTTACATTCAGAAACAGGGAAATGTTCTTAACTCAAAAGAGCTTTTTAAAAATCAACTTTAGTGAGGTCTAATTTACACAAGAAAATGCACTCAATTTAAAGGATAGTTTGATGAGTTTTGCAAACACATAAACCATATAACTCCCACTACAATCAATATTTCAAACACTTACATTACTCCAAAAAGGGATCTTATGCCCTTTTACAGTAAGTATTCCCCAGTTTCTGATCCCAGGAAGCCACTGATCTAATTTCTGTCATTAAAATTTAGTTTTGCCTTGTCTAGAATTTTTTTCTAAATGGAAATACAAACACATACACTTTTGTGTCTGGCTTTTTTGGCTCAGTATAATGTTATATAATTCATCCATATTCTGCATGTATACTGTTCCTTTGTATTACTAAATAGTATTTGCTAGTTATATCAAAGTCACTTATCAATTCCCCTGTTCCTAGAAATTTTGGTTATTTCCAGTTTGGGGCCATTATGAATAAAGCTGGTATGAATATTCTTATATAAGCTTCCAGAATGACGACACTCATAAATGGTGGTCTCTGACAACGTCCAAGGGAAGCAACCCGTTTTCTAGGCACAGACACACACCAATGCACATGCACCTCATATGTATCATACAACATGAAAATTAGCAAAGAATTATAAGAGGCTAAATTTCAAACTATACTTACTTCTTTCTTAAGTTCATTGAGATTGTGATTGATTTTCAAAATGCTGAGTTCCAGTTCTTCAGCAATGCTTTTTGTTCTCTTGCTTTGCTAAAATTTTAAGAATTGTATAGGTAGGGTTATCTCATCTTGTTAATCTGTTATTTTAATTTCATTTGAACTACAAATTATAATAAATTTTAGTACCATTTGACTACAATAAAAGTGACTTAAAATTTGCTTGTTTAAGGTTAGAGTGGAAACTAGAATTTTCATTTAGTTGTATTTTTCCACACTACCTATAAACAGATGAGTTCTTAAAACCTAATTTTCTTTAATAAATTCATATCTAAAACTGGTATTTTTTATTTTCTGCCTGGAAAGTTCATCCCTTCACTCTTCTCCTCCTTCTCTCCCTCCTCTTCCTTCTCTTTCTTCTGCAAATATAGTTAAAAATCAAAACCATATTCCTTTTTAAGATCTTACATAAATATCTCCTTCCTTCATAGAAAGGCCCTCTAAGATCACCCAGTCTAAATTATACCCTCTTCTTAACCCACCCTAATCTTTTCTCTAAGTGATCATCCCGGTTTACAGTTACATATTTTTATTTGTTTGTGTAAAGTCTATCTTCCTCCTTATGTATACATAAGCTCCATGAAGACTAGGTCTCATCTATTTTGCTCACTACTGTGTCCATAGTACCTGGCACAGCACATGGCATGTGTTGTTGTTGTTGTTAGGTGCCGTCGAGTAGGTATCCGACTCATAGTCGGACCGTCATAGGGTTTTCAATGGCTGACTGTTTGGGGATTGCCTTGGGAGTGGATTGCCAGGCCCTTCTCCCATTTTTGTGGTACTGGGAATTGAACTCGGGACCTCAGAGACTGCAGTGCAGCGCTCTACCAACTGAGCTAAATCCCAGCCCTGCACATGGCATGTAGAGGTATTTAATTCTCTGAATGAGTAAATCATTTCTCTCCCTAAATATAAACCTGTTTTCCTTCAAATTCTCTCCACATATGGCCTGTACTTCTCTTAGGATATTTACAAAGGTGGTTTTTTGTTTTTCTATTTTATTTTTATTTTTATTTATTTATTTTTTGTCCTTTCCTACCATTTCCCACATTTTTCTATGTTGTAAAAGTATTGCAAGTAGACTTTTTATCTTACTCATCTTTAGATTTCTGGTGCCTGGGATATGAAAGGCACTCAATAACAACTGCTAGGGAAAAATATGAATAAATAAAAGTACATCTGACAGGCAGAATCAAATACGTGAGTGCTTGTGAATTATGTGAAGACTATTACTTGCAAACTTAAATATTGAATCAGCTTCCCAGTTAAATCAGAATCAGGTTCCCACCACAGAGCTTTTCATCATAAGAAACTATATTCAATGTTGAGCTTAAAATTCGACACTGAAGCAATCCACTCTTCAGGTTAGATCATGCACAGATAATTCAAACCAAACACAAAATATTGCTAGAACCTTATCACTACTCTAGGGTGAGATTTCCTATTAATATGAGCATTTGTACTGTTGTCATGCCACAGCAGTATCTGAGAAATCTATAATTCATATCTCCTCTTCACTTATAAATCACGTTAGGTACCAAGAAGTAAACTACTGCTTTGATCTTCACCATCTCAGCCCCATTCACCCTCCTTCCTCACCCTTACTGCCAAAGCTTTTGTTTATCACTTCCAGATTTGTTGTACCCCTGCTGTGTGTTATAAGCCACATTAAATACATTTTGAACATAGCCTAGGTCAAAGAAATAAATAAAAGGTGCCAGAGACATGTCTCAGGCGTCTGTCTCTCCCTTTTGTAATCCACCATTATCAGACTGGGAAGACACTTTCCATGTTGTCCCACTGTCTTTATCCATCTTGCCTAAATAACCTTCCCTGTTTTAAGCACACCAGCAGCCTATTTAAGGTGCATTTAGTGGTTTCCCACCAAGTCAGACCAGGAATGGTGAAAGATCTTTTACCTACCAGCTGGATCTACCTTCCTCTCCACCGCAACTAGATCTCAATAAGTATTCTAAAGCACTATGTCTGTATGTCAGCTGTCCTCAGAGTTATGAACTGTGTACATCTGAATAGCTCCAGCAGTAATACTCAAGTTCCAGGAACCTCTAAGTAGAGGTGTACTCCTCTGGTCTTCACTCTGAAGAAGCATTTGGGAGAGGAACTTTCCAGAGGTGAGTTTGGTGAAAGAATGGGGATAACAGGGTAAACTAGAGATGGTGACAGTGGCAGAGAATCCAGCCTGACCAGGAGGAAAATCAATAGGCCTGGAAATGTCAAGTACCATGAGTGCCGGAATGAAAGGATATTTTGGCCAACTATGAGGGAGAAAGGGAACTAGACATCCCTGTCCCATGCTGACCAAATTCATACTCCTGATGATTACATTAGCTTCCACATTTCTCAACACTTTAGCAAAAAGCTCTAAGATTTATTTTGATGAAAACAGTTCTTACAGCTTGAATCCACACAGAAATGAATTGCTGCAGTTCCATCCTAGCCTGAGTCGACAGTTCCAAAATGCGTTCCCTGTGCTCATGGCCAATATAGGCAGAATCAGTGAAGTCCTCCATACGCTCCAAGATGACTTCCAATGTCCCAGAAAGGTTCTCTTTGGACTGAAAAGAAGGATTCTCCCGAAGAGATTCAATATTCATCTGAGAACAAAAAGGATATGTATACACTCATGTGAGTATTCTCACCTAACCAAAATGAGCTATAATTTCTAAGAATGCCCAGGAAAACACAAGCAATTTCTTTCCCAGGCTGAAGGGAAATACAGCCTATATTCTCCATTACCTGGGAGGACACTTTGCTCAAGAGTCACCAGCGGCCATGCAAAGCCTCATTCCTAGAGTTGTTGAAATAACATTCTAAGAAGGCCAGTGAATGCTGAGACAGAAAGATCTCCACCACATAGAACTGGCAGGAAAAACAAGCCAGCCTCCAGGTGAAGGATCTGCATCTGAGAAAATGCCTAGGCAAAGTCCTAGAAGATATGTTACACCCAAACATGGGTAATGCTCAACCCCATCAGCAGGGGGAATAGGTGTGGAAGGTGGAGAGGGTAAAACGGATTGTGAAAGGTACCAATTTGCCCTCACTACTCCAGTAAAAGCTCTCCCGGTCACCTAACATCTTCCTACACGCTCTTTTATGTCCCCAGCAGGGCCTCCCTGACTCAAACATCCTCTGCTAGGAGAGCTGTACAACCTTTCTGAAATGTAAACCTTTTAATATTGCCACATAGCCTGTAATTAGCTCCTCCTCACCTACAGAATCAATCCCAACTTCTAGCACAAAATAGCACAAAATCCTCTATTGCCTTGTCTTTACATACCTCTCTAACAGTCTATCTCACCTCCTAAGTAACCAAACCACCTCTCACTTCAGCTACCCTGTGTCCAGAGTTCCTTGTCTGTGTGATGAGCATGTGCTCACTGTGCAATGTTTCTCTCTCTCAGCTTTTGAAGATATACTACAGTGCTTTAACCTCTAGCACATGAACTATGTCACAGAGACAACTTGGAGCTAGAGGCAAGTGACACCGGTGGTCATAGTGAATGGGCTGATAAGGATAGCTCACATTTCCTCTGCACTTTGAAGTCCTCTCATGAATATTTCAAGTTAACTCTTACACACAGCCCATTTTAAAATGACTCATGGAAACACTCAAGTTTGAGAAGGTGAAGAGGCCATAGAGGAGTGCCTGTTGCCCCTTCTGTTGGACTAGGTTGTGTCTAGTCATCACTCCATCCTAGATAGACAGAATTTCTTTTTAGCAGTACTAGGGTCCTGAACCTAGGGTCTCATACATATTTTGCAAGTGTTCTACCACTGAGCTGTGCCCCCAGCCCATTTTTAATTTTTGATATTGAGACAGGGTCTCACAATGCTATGCAGGATACTTCTGGCCTCGAACCTACTATCCTCCTGCCTCTGCTTCCTGAGTTGCTGGGATTACAGGTATGTGCCACCATGCCCAGAGACACTAAGAAAAAACATGGATAATAGGTATGGAACTGACAATGAAGATCTGAGAATCTGAGAATTCAAATAACTGAAACAACATTAGTAGTCATGAGAGAAATGCAAATTAAATCCACATGAGATATTACCTTATACCTACTAGAATGGCCAGTCTCCAAAAGACAAGAGATAAGCATTGAGGAGGATATGAAGAAAAGAGAACCCTTGTACACTGTTGGTGGAAATATAAATTGGTACAGCCATCTTGACAAACAGTACAGATTTTCCTCAAAAGTTAAAAATAGAACTACCATATGATCTGACAATCCCACTTCTGGTTATAGCAAAAGGGGGTAAAAAATCAGGAAGAAAGGATGTCTGCATTCTCATATGCATTACAGTCAAGATATGGAATCAAATCAAGTGTCCATCAGTGAATGAATGAAGAAAGCGGGTATGTGTGTATGCAGGAAGGTGTCCTAGTTGGAGTGCAACCAGAGTGCTCCTTGGAAGCAAGGATGACTATACCGTGTCTTACATATTTTGGACATGTAGTCAGGAGGGACAAATCCCTAAAGAAGGACATCATGTTTGGAAGAGTGGCGGGTCAGCATAAAAAAGGAATACTCTCACTAGATGGATTGACACAGTGGCTGCAACAATGGGCTTAAGCATAAAGAACATACTGTGCATGGCACAGTGTCAGGGAGTGTATCTTTCTATTGTATACAGGGTCACCATGAGTTGGACCCAACTGCAAGGTGCCTAACAACAACTATATATATAAATTATATTCATATATATGAATATATGAATATGAATATACATATATGAATAAAATGTGAATATTATTTGGCCACAGTAAAAGGAAATCCTGCCATTCATAACAGCATGGATGAAACTTGAAGATATGATGTTAAGTGAAATGAGATAAACATCAATACTGTATGATGTCACTTATTAGTGGAATCTTAAAAAAATGAATTCATAAAGTCAGAGACTAGAAATGCGGCTGCCACCAGCTGGGGTTTGGGGAAAAGGGTACAATCTTTCAGTTATAAGATGAATAAGTTCTGGAGATCTAATGTATAGCATAGTGACTATAATTAACTACTTAATATACTGGAAATTTGTGAAGATAAGCCAAGCTTCATGGCACATGCCTGTAATACCAGCACTCAAGAGGATGTGAAAGGATGATTGACATGAGTTCGAGGCCATCTGGTCTACACAGCAAGTTGCAGGCTAGCCTGAGCTACACAGCAATACCTGATCTCAATTAATTAGTTAATTAATTAGTTTGTAAACACATCTTAAATGTGTTCATCAAAAAACAATGGTAATTATATGAAGTGATACGCATGTTAAATAACTTCATAATAGGGAAAGAACTAGCAAAGGGAAACAAAGATTGTGGAAGGTAGAATGGAAAGGAGAATCAATGTAGAGGGATAAAGGGAGCGAGGATAATCTCAATGTAAACAATGCAACTTCATGAGTACATTGGAAAAATAGGAGAATATAACCGAAATAAACATTCGAGTTTTACTACATATTAGTCAAAAGGCTCAATAAACCTTGTAAATTGATAAAAAGTGTAACCAAAAGTGATATAATTGTTGCATAATGGAAAAAGCCAATGCTGTATTACTCTGTACTCCACTATAATATACCAATAACGGGAGAAAAAATTGTAAAGTTTATAATTTAGGTCAAAAGTGAATTACATTTAATGTTAATTATAACTCAATAAAACTAAAAAATAATACAGCACCCTATAATTCTGAAAAAAAAAAATAACTTCAGAGAAGTAATCATCACATTGTACAACTTAAATGCTTACAATCTTGTTAGTATACTTTAATAATATAGCTGGGTATGGTGGCACATGCCTATAATCCCAGAGACTCCAGAGGCTGAGGGAGGAGGATCACAGGTAAGCTTGAGACCAGAGGCTGCCTGCGCAATTTAGTGAGACCCTGTTTCAAAATAAAAATAAAAAAGGGATGGAGGTTCAGCTCAGTGATAGAGTACTTGCCTAGTGCAAGGCCCAGGGCTCAACCTCCCAATACCACAAACAAACAAAAAATACACACACATATACATACACACCCCCTTTGATAAATTTGGATAAATATTAAAATAAAATAAATAGAAACAGAAGAAAACACCCAACATAAAAATTGGTTATATGATGTCCAGGTACAGTGATGCATGCCTGTAATTCCAGTGACTCCAGAGGTGGAGACAGGAGGATTGCAAATTTGAAGCTAGAGGCAGCCTGCATAATTTGGCAAGACCATGTCCCAAGACAAAAAAAAAAAAAAAATTAAAAAGGGGTTGAGAGAGTGTATCTCAGTGACAGAGAGCTTGCAAAGAATGTGCAAACCCTAGGTTCAACTCCCCAGTACCATATAAACAACAACAAAAAAATTAGTCACATACACCTCACACCATTTAAAGTTTTTTTGTTTTTCTTTGAGGAAGGATTTGTTTTTTGTTGGTGGGGGGTGGGTTGGTGTTTATTTTCTTCAACAGGGTCTTGCTATGTAGCCCAGGCTGGCCTGGAATCACTATGTAGTCCAGGCAGGCCTCAAACTCATGATCCTCCTGCCTCAGACTCCCAAGCACTAACATTTTTTTGTATTTTCTTTTTAGAAAAAAACATATATGTTTTAAATAGCAACTGAATAAGATGTTATGGGTCTTTTCTGAAAGCTACTCATTTCTATGCTTTCATAAGATCTGTCCATTTATGCATAATACCAAATACAGGAAAGTACACAGTTTCCCTCTACAGATTATACTCTCCATCAGAAAAAAAATAAGACACCAAAAGAAAAAATAAGATGCTAAAAAGTGACAATGAGCTTGAGCCTAGTCACACTAGCTCTGCCCACCAGTGTGTCTGCTCAGGCAAGGGTCCCCAGCAAGAGCAGTCAGTAGCAGACACAGGCAGAACCCAGCTCCTCCTCACCCTAGAACAGAAATGCAGGAATAAAGGGCAAAAGACCTGCTTCCAACCCCACTTGGTTCCCTAGTTATCCTTTGACAACACACCTCCCCCCTCATCATTTATAAAAAGAGATTAGTCAGCCTGGGTACAATATGCCTATAATCCCAGGGATGGGGTGTCAGGAGCCCTGCAAGTTCAAGGCCAGAGGCGGCCTGTATAACTGAGCAAGACTTTGAAAAAAATTTTTTAAAAAATTTAAAAATGGGCTTGGGGTGCAGCTCAGTGATAGAGCACTTGCAAAAAATGTATGAGGACCTGGGTTCAACCACCCAGTACTATTAAAAAAAAAAAAAAAAAAAAAACCACCACCACAACAAAAAAAAAAAAAACCAAATGAGGGCATTAGAAAAAGAAATGAGATCCCTTTTAGCAATAACATTTCTGTGGGAATGACTGGTCCCTGTGTCTTCTCTCCACTCAGGAGGAGACACAAGGCTAGGACAGGCATCGAGGAGAAGGAAACTCAGAGGGGTAAGCTGAAAGTCATGGACCTTGGGACTAGCGTGTCTAGGTTCTACCTCTCATTAGCTTTCTTCCTCAGAAAATGGGCATAATTATATCCACCTAAAAGGGCAATTAGGGATTAAATAAGATAATGCATTTATTAAATCATGGCCCCTAAAAAGAAATGTTCTTTCCGTTATTTTCTTTCACTCCATGTTCCTACTTAGACTTTCACACAATTAGAAGTCAAGTGCATTAAGCTAGAAGGAACTCTCTCCCTGTCTCAGCCCTGTTTATCAGAAATGGGTAGCCCTTAGCCTATCAGACAACTTGCTAGAACCTCGGTTTTCCCATCTGCCAACTGATGGCATGGTAGAAGACGCCTGAGGGCCCTTCCGACTCAGACACTGTTCTTACCCACAAAGCATCAGCACCATCTCGCAAACTTCTGCTGGAATCACACCGCCTAGTTTCAAATCCCAACTCTGTATCCTGTCCACTGCCAGCAAATTAATCTCATCTGTGTCTCTTCATCTCCTCAAAAGCACAATAGAGACAAGGACAATAATTCTTGTGAAGATTGTATGAGTTCATACTTTTAAAGAATTCAGACCAGAGCTGGCAAAGAATAAGGACTCAAAAATTTAGTATGTATGATTATTTCAAATGTTAATTATTGTCAATGTGACTACTACTGCTACAGTCTCAAAATATAACCTATAGCTCAAAGAAAAGCACAAATTCTAACAGAAATGATTTGCTACTTGTTATCATCCATGGATGATATGCTGCTGCTCAGAAACATGTGAAGGGAACATCCTTCTAAACAGGAGGCTATGACTAAACCAGGCCCAGAGTAGCTACTATAAGCAAAGACCAGTGCTCTTTGTAAATATAACACTAAACCAAAATCATTGATCATTAGGTTTATATATAGTGGCATTGTTTTAAAGAGATATATCTGCTTTTGTGAAGCATCACACAAAATCATTATACAAATCATTGCACAACAATGATCCCTTAAAATGGAAGAAAAAATCAATATATGCTCTTTTTATTCTTACCTTGAATTCTTTAATCCCAGTAAAAATACTGATAGATGAAATATCAGTCTCTCCATTTGGTTTACAGTCAGTCACAATTTCAATGACCTTAGCCAATGCCAATTTCATTCGGTCAAACACTCCTTCTTTGTTTTTATGGGCTGATTCGCAGTTGGGATGCCTGAGACATGTCTTCAAAACAACCAAATTTTTTATTTCAATATTTGGTCCATGTCATAACTTATAAAATCTTACAGAGAACATATCATGCTAATAAAAATGGTTCTTTACCCAAATCTCCTGGGTCCCTGGCTTCCCCAGCTGCCTCTCCTCACTAAGGTGGAAGCAGGATGAGTAAAAAGTTAAGTGAAAAACACAGAGAGCAAAACATGTTTACTTGAAATTTGGGGAAAAACTAACTCTTTCATCATCATGACTAAAACTATTTTTAAATGTTGCCTTACACATGCAATTACTAAAAAAGAATGAAGAAAAGTGAACAAGACGATATATGACTATAGCCGCATTGTCAACTTTTAAAAAATGATGTAAAGAAACTACTCAAGGGCCATATGTGAACAGAGCATTCTGAATGGGCTCAATGAAGTCTCTGTTTTTGTGGCTTTACTGATTCCAGCTAGAAGTAACTACTCCCAGAGGAAAAGGCAATTCTAAACGAATCACTAATGAGATGTTTACTAGTTTATTATTAAGTTGTACTTTTTTTATTCCCTAAGACAAGATCTCAATCCGTAACTCAGGTTAGCCTCGAACTTGCAATCCTCCTGCCTCAGCCCCCCAAGCACTGGGATTAGAATTATACCAATTTGTTAGCCAATTGCTATTTGATAATACAAGCTCTTATTGACAATTTTGTAAAAGTAGAAAAAAGAATTAGAGATATAAATTTGCCAGGAAAAAAGCCAAACTAACGGCTGATTCTGATTCACATTCCACTATTACTTAACCCATCCTAACTTGCCCAGCTTTTTCTAGAGCATGTGTGCTGGCTCCACAGGGGACTGGCAAACCCTGAAGGGAATAACTCTGTCTGACAGGCCTCAATTCACAGCACTTGACCCACCCTCTTTTGCTTAGCTACTGAACCAAAACTGACTCATAGATTCATTACTGTTTGGAGTTGGGGAAGAGAGTTTAACATCATTGCAAATAATAGCTGAGATTTGATTATACAGGCCTAGCTTCTAAGTTAGTACTGTTATCTCTGTAAAATGTAAAATACATAAATTAGATGCATTTGTTCAGGTTTTCTAATCATTAACTTACAACGTAATCATTAACTTACAACGGAGTAAAACAAAAACCATCTCACCTTTGAAGCTGTGAGAAGCATCATTGTACCCTTCTCAAGGACAGCCCTAGCTGCTGCCATTTTTGCTTTTTTCTTCTCATCTTTCAAATCCTAAAAAGGAAATAAAATCACTGACCAATCTAAGATCATATAAACTATACAATTTCTTTTTGAAAAATCATTTACTAAACAATATCAGTACTCAAAAATTCAGTAATGCTGTTAAGTGAAGAAAAAAAGAACCCATGATAAAGTTTTTAAAACTGCACTGCTTTGATATAAACATAATAGTTTCCCTTATCTACAGTCACTCCCAAGCCTACAGCACCTCTGTTCCCAGGTGGTCTCCCATCCAAGTACTAACCAGGTCCAACCCTGCTTAGTTTCCAAGATCTGACAGGATCAGACGCCATAGTGGTCCAGCTGCAGGCTGTACAACTTAGTAACTGATTCTATGTCAAAAAATAAAAAAGGGGTTGGGGTGCAACTCAGTGGTGGAGTGTTTGCCTAGCACATATGAGGCCCTGGGTTAAACTCCCAAGTACTACAAAGCAAAACAAAACAAAACAAAAAATCTCAGACTAAAAATTTTGTAGAGGAAAAAAGGAGGAAAAAGATGATGGAAAGAAAGAAAAAGAAAAAAAATATTCTGTGAAGAACAATGATGGCAGAACAGAAGATGAAACAATAAAGTACCTGTAGAGACAGCTTTATTAGAATTTAATGCCACTTTCCATCCTGCTACTTTCTAAGCTAATACCCATCTCCCAACTCCAGCAGCAATCAGGAAAACCCATGCCCAAAGCTACAGGTGTGGCCTACAGAATGATACTCAGAAGCATCTCAAGAAATGGTCAGTTATTATACAATTAACCTGCTAACAAGATGAACTCATACACAAATACCCAAACAAAGGAAAGCCAATCCAGGATGTACTATGGTTTTCTACCTCCCTAATCTCAGGAGTGTATGGGCTAAAGTGAGGAACAGATCCATGAAGAACTGATTTCACTGGATGTGAGGGTGATTTGGCTGTGACATCTGTCACCCCATTGATCGCCAGGGTTGATTCAGCTAATCTGGCTGGCTAGGTGGGTGTCCCCTTCCTCCCTCACCGCTCCATGTGGGTCCCTCCCGAAGCTGCACGCTCAGTCGAAGAGGACGACCATCCCCAATAGATGGAGGACCATTCTTCGGTCAAGGGTATACAAGTAGCTGCGCTCCCCTGCTAGAACCTCCAAACAAGCCTCTCAAGAACTGATTTCATGTTATAGTTTAAGAACTACAGGTTTTAGAATCAGACTTAACTGAGTTCAATCTGCTAGCAGAGTGTCCTTAGTAAAATTCATTATCATCTCAGGTTCAGTTCCCCTATGTGTAAACAATAATAAAAATATCTACCTCATAGGGATGCTTTGACAATTAAATGAGATCATATATATTCAGTACCAAGCTAGTGCACATAAAACAGTGGCCTGGGTTATTTTTATCAATCTAATATGATAAGAAAAATAGAAATATATAACAAAATACTGTAAGTCTACATATGATGACACAGTTTATTTGCCTGAGCCCTAGTAGAGTCAAATGGAAAGCTTCATAAAAGAGAAAGTACTCAAGATGGCCCTTTAAGATAATCATTATTGCTCCTACTGTTACATGTTACATGTGTGCAAAAAAGACACACCAATCTACTAACTATACCTTGGCTTATTTACCAAAGGTTTTAAGACTAAGGTTACAGATTTAATAAGCAAAGAAGCCAAACTCAGGTGATTGCAAAGATCTCACTTCCAACAAAATTAAAAAGTATGTATTTATCTGAAGATTTTAAAATGTGGTAAATACATACATTTTGTCTATCTCCAGTTAGATGTGCAAACTCCACCATTTCATTTCCAAACTGACTGAATATTTGGACAAACTCTTGAAAGCTGTTCACTTTCTCTAGTCTTTCCATAGTTGCAAGAACCTGCAAAACAGGGCATATTTTATTATTGGGTGAGAGATATGAAAGAGACAGAGACTTTCAAGGCTGAGTAGAGTGAGGCAAAAAAGGGAAATTCTAAATTTTAAGGGAAAGCTGAGGAGGAGAAGCCAGAAAAGAATACTGAGAAAGGGCTCGAAGAAGCAGAAGCTAGTTCTAAGGTTAGAATCATTTAGGGAATAACTTGATCTTAGCTTGAGAAGAATTGGGCATAACTTGAAAACTAACAGGAAGAAGAATTTTTTAAATGACTAAATAGCTGAGAGATCATCTGTGTGCCATGTCTGAAGAGAGCAGGATAGGGGGGGACTATTGCCACAGCCGTGGGTGAGTATGGTTGAGTGCGTTCCCACAGGTCCTGTTCTGTAAGATTGGTCCCCAGTATATCAGTCTGAAGGGGGGGACCTTCAATCCTGTCACTACCAACTCCAGATCAAAATATATGACAAGAAGTATCTTATTTCCAGAAACTCTTCATTACAATGAATAAAATAAGAATGTGATTAGTAAAATAATTAGAATACACAATATGAGTTTGTAAAATACTTTTTTTTACCACTTTATTCATTTTCTGTCAAATTCATACTTATTTTTTGACATATGTGCCCTGATGGTAGCCAAAGGGTGAAGAGGTGGGGCCCGCGGAAAGGTGGTTAAGTCACTTCTCTGGCTTTCAGTCTTGTCATGTGTTCTCTCACATGTGCTTCCACCACAGAGATGCCATGAGGCTCTTGCCAGAGGCTGAACAGATGAGGTTGCCTGATCTTAGAACTTCAGCCTCCAAAAGTGTGAGCTAAATAAACCTCTTATCTTTATGAAGTACCCAGCTATGTGTACTTTGTTACTGCCACAGAAAATGGACTAATATGGTAATGAAATCTTCAGAGAACTAAGAAAGCAGTGAGGATAAAAAGCATCACACAGAAACCATAAATTCACTGAACCAAGACTGAAGGAATCTCAACCTTCTGAGGAAAGTGGAAGGAAGATCATCTACAGAGGGAGAAGTGGGAAAGAAGGTTTAATACTTAAGAGGAAAACAGTTTGGATTAGTCAGGAATTGCCTGTGTTGAACAGGTTAATTACCCAGAAGCTTCAGGCAGTGAGGAGTGAATAAAGTACATGAATACGTAGTGGAATCAACACATATAATGTGTTTTCTTGACATAAGAAATCAAGTAAAATAATGTAGAACATATTTTCAAAAACTTTCCTCTAAAATAACAGTACTGGGTGAGTTTTAGTCAGACCAACAGAGGTTAAAAAAACAGAGATATCCTGTGTTTATGTATTTTTAATGAGGATATGATGGCTATTTGGCATGTTAACCTGCCCTAGCAGCTCAGGAAGCCCAAGCAACTAACACAGATAAGCAGACCACCCCATTTAGCAGATCCTCCAACTTTCAAAAAGAGAAAGGTTGTTTCTTTCCTCTATTGCTACCTGATCCACCTCTCCAATTTCATTTTCTCTTTAAACTTATACTTTTTAATTCATTCAACACTCATCAGGTGGTTTTATCCTCAAAACCTACTGAGACAATCCCTTCCCTGTTGACTGATGACCTCCTTGCCTAGGGAATTATCCAGGGAAAGAAATGATTGTACATGCCCTGGGTTCCCACAGGATCAAGAAGCATGCCCATCATCTAAAAGACTGTATGAGTTTTGGACTGAAGACTTCAATCTATTCTTTAAGTTTTGCAATTATTTAGGAATATTCAGGGATTCTACATACAGAAATTTTGTAGCCTTAGATAATTATGATTTCAGACAATTTTGTCTTAAGCTTATAAATTGTTACTCTCTGATGTGGAAAAAAAAAGTACTGTCGCTATGAGTCGGATACTGACTCCACGGCACCTAACAACAACAAGGTTTCTATTAAATATATTATCATAGTGCTCAGTTTTTCTTCTCAAATTGTACACATTTAAAGCTTTTGCCAATTAACCTCAACAAGTAGATGATGACTTTCTGAGGAGAAACATCATTTGTATTCAAAAGTTTAGGCCCAGTACATGTTACTTAGGAAATGACAGGTATATAATAAATGCTACTTTCATATGCTGTATATCATTTTAAAAATCATACTATACCTCATAAATATATACAATTATCACTACACATAAATAAAAATGTTTTGGGTTTGTTTTTATAAAATGTTTAAGAAGATGGAAATGTCAATAATCCTGAGTTGATAATTTCAGGGTATATATGAACAGAATTACCACTCTATACGCCATAAATATGTACAAAAGTATTTTTATCACAATACTTAACAAAAAGAAAAAGAAACATTACTTTTAAATAATAGACAGTGAGCATTATAAACAATAATAGACAAGCATTGCCAAATTATCTGGAATTAGCCTAAAAAACCCTTTTGAACAATCCTGAAAAACAAAAGTATAGCAATACCAGAAAAATAAGTACCTTATTTCTTGATGTTATTATCTGTTTAATAACCACTCGGTCTGCCAGTAACAACACCTTTGTCACTGAAGAAAGCAGTAGTCTTGCAGCTTTTATAACTCCTGTTTTGTCTGCAAAAATTGTGATCTGGCCATCAGACTCTGAATGATTCAAGTTGGTTACATCTGTAAGTGCTGCAATTGTTTCTCCTACGAAGAAAGAGGGAAGTTAAATTGGGAATAAGACACTAAAAAATCCAGACTTTTCTCTCATCTCAAATATAACATGCAGGACAGGGAAAACTCAAATCTGGAGTGGTAGTTCAGGAACAAGGATCATTTTCACCTTGATGATTCATATGAATCTTTCTAATAACAAAATAACAGTACATTCTCCACAACTGTGACAAACTTCTTCCTCCCCCCGAGTTTGAAAAGCATAATTTTTGTTTCCACTGTATGGTCAACTACATGACCTAAAAATCACTTCCTCTGCAAGACAGTAAAAAAAGTCCCAGGAATCAAAAACCAAAGAGCAACCTACATCCAGAGCAATGGGCAATAACCAGGTGCCAAGGCTTGGGCTGGGGTGGGACCAGAGGGAGATGAGGGAGGGGCCATTGTCAGTCACCACAATGTGAAACATTTGGGGTTTGTAGATGTCCAAGGAGAGGAGAAAGACAAGACAATCAAACCAAGAGATGACATCTTCAATGAAAGAAGGGCTAGAAAGAGTTGTGGACAGGCCAAGAGAATCAGTAAACAAGTCTATCTTCCAGTCAGCCTGGACTGGGGGTAGGGAAAGTTAGTGAAACAAAAGCCCCACCTCTGAAATTTCAAACCTTTGGGTGACCCTCTTTCAGGCTTGCAGCTGGAACTTATATTTCTTATAGTGTCCAACATAGATCACTCTACCAAATAAACTTCCAACCCTCCAGAAAAATTCTCTTCTCTGTTGCTACCAAAGTTTTGGATTTTTTTTTTTTTCAGAACTTGGGGGTTGAACCCAGGGCCTCACACATACTTTGCTCTACCACCAAGCTGTACCTCCAGTCCATTTTTTATTTTTTTTATCCTCAAACAGGGTCTCACTAAGTTATGCAGGCTTTCTCTGGCCTTCAATCTGCAATCCTCCTGCCTCTGCCTCCCAAGTCGCTGGGATTACAGGCATGAGGCACCATGCCTCGCTAAACTTTTTCATGTCTATGATTTCAAACATTCATTAAAAAAATATAGATGTTTTCTCTCCTCAAAGATGAAACCAGGTTTTAATATTCTTCAAAACTCAGTACCATAGAAAACTTAAAATAGAACTACCATATGATCCAGCTATCCCACTTCTAGGAACATACCCAATGGAAGATAAGTCATCATACCCCAAGAACACCTGCACATCTATATTTAATGCAGCAATCTTCACAATTGCAAGGGGTGGGATCAACCCAGATGTCTATCAACAGAGGACTGGATTAAAAAATTATGGCATATATACCCAATGGAATATTATGCAGCAGCATTTTGTATTTTGCAGCAAAATGGATGGAACAGGAGAGTATCATTTTAAATGAAATAATCCAAATTTAAAAAAGAAAATACTGCATGTTCTTGCTCACATGCAGGAGCTAAACATATCCTAAAGGGAAAAACACTATATACATACATATATATAATCATATTTACCTAAGAATGGGAAATACAAGTGGACCTGATGAGGGGGGAGGGGACTAATGGGAGGGAATGGACGATGGAGAAGGGGGAAAGGAGAAGAGTAACATTGTAGATGGGTAAAGAGAAAAAAAAAATAGGATGCAACTCTATGAAAATATGAAGAAAGAAAATAGGGGAAAAAAGAACAAAAACAAAGAAAAAAGAAAGAGAAGAAAAGGAAAAGAAAATAGCCAATCAGGGTAGGGTATAACCCATGGTTGCATATGATAGTCATTACATGTTAATTAAAATTCTCACTTTTTTCTGTTCTGTAAAATGTTTAAGTAGATGGAAGTGTAAGCAAAACTGACCTGATACTTGCATAATGGATATATCAACTGACTTACTACCCCGTACCCTACTAATAAGTATAAATAAAATATTAATAAACAAAAAAATTCCCCCAATCTCCCTACTGTTATAGTTAACAAGATTTTAAAAATAATAAACTTCTAGTGTGCAAGATAATTTTTTAACCCTGTGTGCCTAATGACTGTTTTTCTCACAAAACTCTCTTGTCAGTTTTATTAGGTAAACACAATACTGTCCCCACCATTAGACTAAGGACTTTAAATAAAAGTATTAGAATCTTAATGGACAGACCACAGGATCTGAAATCAGTATTTAGAAAGTTTAGTCTGGTGGGAGCATATAAAATGGACTGGAAAGGACAGACTTAAAGCCAGGCTATTTGAGTTGTGGGTGTGCAGTGGTAAGGACGTCCAAGGATGGCAACCATAGTAAAGATGATGATGACTTGGGAGATACTGAGGAAAGATAATATAAAATTAGTATAAGAAGGAAAAAGTGAAAACATAGCTTTAAAGCTGTGAACCCAAATCACTTAAAGAAAATTACAAGGGTATAGGAATGAGATGATAAATTTAGCTTCAGACAAAAGGAGTTTCAAATGACACTGGAATACAGAAAACATAAGCCACTAAATATGGATTGGTAATGCAGATTTGGATGTCATGTGTATCATAACAACAGCTGAAGCTTTACCAGTTGATGAAAGTCTATGGTAGGCAGCATCCAGGATGGCTCCCAAAGATGGCCATCTATTGGTATTGACATTCTTGTGTTGTCCCTCCCACATAACACTAGGTTTGGTATGGCAGAAGTGATGATACATCACTTTCAATATGAGTTTATAAAAACCTGAGCCAGTCACCTTGTTCTCTCTGACAGACGTCAGCTGCCAGGTCACATGAAACCCTTGCTAGGGAGATGCCTGCATGGTGAGGAACAGCCAGTAAGGAAGTGAAGCTGCCAATACCATGAGAGAGGCTTCCAAGCAGATCTTCCAGTCTAGTGAAGACTTCAGATAACTGTGGCCCAAATGATACCTTGATGCAATCTTGTAAGATGCACCTGGAACCACCCAGGAAGCCACTCCCTGATTCCTCACCCTCAGAAAGTAAGTGAGGTAATAAAAGTTTGTGATTTTTTCTTGTTATATTGGGTTAACTTGTTACACAGCAACACAAGGTCTTGTATTACAAAGTTTTTATGGAAAAACATACAATCAAAGTGCTTACTACTAAACCTTAATGCTAGCTGAAAGGAGCAGGACATAAAGTATCAGTTTGTATTCTATCAACAATAGCTGAAAGAATACAATGTTTCCTCTTTTCCTCTGGAAAATGTTAATTTTTCCTGTATCGCTCAATTAGGAAAGATTGTGTGCGCGTGTGTGTGTGTGTGTGTGTGTGTGTGTGTGTGTGTGTGTGTGACTGCATGTATGGCATTGTTTGTTGTTAGGTGTTATCAAGTCAATATCTGACTCATAGCAACTCTATATACAACAGACAAAACACTATTGTCATGTTTCTCTGCTATTAATGGGGTTTTCAGTGGCTGATTGATTTTTGGGAGTGAGTTGCCACGTCCTTCTCCCAAGCCTACAGCACCTGATGTTCCCAGTCGGTCTAACATCCATGTACTAACGAGGCCTGACCCTGCTTACCCTGCTTAGCTTCCAAGATCTGACAAGATCAGATGCTACAGTGGTACAACTACAGGCTTTAGCATTGTTTAGCCTCTCCTTTTATTGACTGCACCCCAGGCAATTATCTCATAAATACATGGAATTACCAGTAACATGGTTCGCTCCACCAATGTGGTAAAATGCTCCCTTAACATTATAAAGTTATTCAATGTGTAGACTGTTCAGAAGTTAGTTCCCTGAAAAAGCACAAAGCTTTCTTATAGCTTCATGGTTGTCATTTTTAATTCATTATAAACTAAGTAATACTGTGTCTTAAAGTGAAAACCCAAGGTACTCAAATGCAAATATTAATTAAGCTTCTATATAAAATATAATGCTTGCCTGGAGGCCAAGTAAAAAGTAAAAACCATAGTGCAAGAGTTCAACAGAGGAAATAAGAATTTAAAAAATTATAATGACACTAATATCTATTGAGCACTTACTATGTATCAAATGCATGCATGCATCATATCAAGATACCTCTAAAAGCACAAATAGCCCCATTTTATAGATAAAAACACCAATAATTTTAAAAATTTAATAACTTACCCAATGTCTCCTTCCACATGGGGGAGGTTATCTGAAAGCCAGGCAATCTTACTCTAAGGCTCCACTACTTTGTATTCTTCCCCACAAATGAGCACTAAACTGTCCAGAAGAGAAAGTGGCTAGCAGGGTTGACTGGGCCAGAACACTTCAGGAGTGATTTAAGGTAAGTGTTAAATTCATATGTGTTAAAAGAGAGAGAAATAAAAATAAAAAATTTTTAAAATAAAAAAGGCTTCCCTATTATATAACTTTAGGAAGCACCAATCTCATTCTCTTCCCTAAGTGACTACAGGAGGTAGTTCTCACAGAGGGAAGGAGCACTTTGAGTGAGATAACAAGTGTGGAGCCCATGACACCTGAGGGCTTCTGAAACCTGCAGCTGCTCGGGTTCACAGCACCACAGAGACCTACACTCCACAGGAGCCTGGCAGCACACCCTGCACTGCTCTCTCACCCTGCACTCAGCACAGTGGCACCATAACGCCAACAGAGAGAATAGGCCTCATGTTGCTCTTTCATTAAAAATTCCCTACTCTTATTTTTATCAAGGGTTGTTAAAAGAAACAATAGAATGAAGAACATCTTTATATTTTGTGTGCCTTTCCATTGCATTATGTAATATCTATTTCATAAGTGCCCACATAATAATTTAGTGCCAGGAAAAAACTCTCTCTCCTCTTACAAGCTGATTTGTTTCCTTTCAGCAAACAATGAGAATTATATAACCCTTTGTTTCTCACATTTTTGTTTTGCCATCCAGGAAGTACAAAGATAAATTTCATGCTTAATTAAAATAATCATGTTTGACAAACCTTCTAGTATATTTATCTTCATGTTTTAATGGGTTCATTGAACATACTTTCTATTATAACCTATTTCAAATTCCTTTTAAAAGTAGGAATAATATAAATTTAAAAATAGGATAAGGCTATCTCCCTTGCTTCCCACATAAAACCTATTTTCTAATCCAGCCAATGGCTAGAATCCCAAGAGTAAGCCCAAAGTCCTCTCTTACCTTTAGTTAACATCATTCTATCCCTTCAACCACCTTAATGAGTATGCTGTGTACTCTTCCTGCTCATTCTAATCCCATTACACTGCCTTGGTCTAGCTCGGGGTGTCCAACCTTTTGGCTTCCCTGGGCCACTTTGAGTAAAGAGGAACTTTCTTAGGCCACACATAGGCTATATAATATAGATAGATCATACAGATAATAAGCAGGGGTTATGAAGAAAATAAATGCCAAAAAACACATGATTTTAAAAGATTTTGTGGGGCTGCATTACCAGCTGTCTGGGGCTACACAGGGCCCACACGCCCCAGGTCAGACATGCGTGGTTTTGTTGTTTTTATTGTAAAAACTTCCATATTCATTTCCCTGCCTTCATTCTCAACCCTCTCTCAACCTGCCCTCATGCATTCATTTCTTCCATACTATCAAAAGATTTCTAACACCAAACAATGTCTTTTATCTGTCTCAAAATTGCTCAGCATGACTCCCTATTACCTATAGAATAATACCTTAAGTCATTCATGAAACACACAGGGCTCTGTACGATCTGGTTAGTTCCCATTCTATTTCCTCAATCATATTACATACACCCACTTCCCTCTCCCTGAAGACTCTCCTAAAACATCTGGTTATCCCAAAGGGTTGCTCATCTCAGGAAATGACACCATCATTTATCCAGCTGTTTGCACCCCAAACCTTGGAGTTATCTATGACTCTTCCTTCAGCCACATCTCCCATCCAAAGCATCAGCAAATCCTATCAGCTGCATCTTGATAATATACCCCAGTGTACCTCAAATGCTATCACCTGTCCTAGCTCACCATGTCTATCACCTGAACCACTGCAATAGCCTCCTAACTGGTCTGATTCCATCCTCACACCCTCTAAAGCCCACTCTCTGTACAGGAGCCACCATTATCCTTTGAAAATCGGAGATTATGTCACTGCCCTACATAAAATATCCTACTAGCCCCCTATTACACTTAGAATACATCCAAAGTCCCCGTCATTGCCTAGAAGGCCATCCCTATTCTCAACTCTTCTTGCCTGGAATGCCCTTCCCCCAGGTATTTACATTGCTGGTCCCCTCATTTGATTGCAGTCTCTGCCCCAATATTTTTTCTTTACAAAGACTTTCTAATCCCCTATCTTGGTAGTTCTCAACTGGGAGCCATTTTGATCCCTTAAGGGACATTCAACAATATCTGAAGACATTTTTGGTGATACATGAGGAAAAGAGGATCTACTGGCATCTAATTTAGGTAGAAGCTAAGGATGCTGTTAAACACTGTACAATGCACAGGACAATCCTTCACAACAAAGAATTATCCAGCCAAAACGTCAATATGGTCAAAGCTGAGAAACAGCACCTCCACTAGTCTCCTAACCTTTACTCTGGTTTATGTTTTTTTTTTTTTTTTCATGAAAATGATCCCCACCTGACAGTATATGCTTATTTATTCATTTGTTTATGGTCTGCTTCCCTCACTTGAATGCAAGCTACCTGAAGACAGGCTTTTGAGTAATTTGTATGTGGCTGATCCCATCAGATGTCAGAAGCTAAGCAGGGTCAGGACTGGTTAGTACTTGGTGTGAGACCACCTGGGAATACCAGATACTGTAGACTTGGGAGTAGGACCCAGCAACCCACTCCCAAAAAACAATCAGCCATTGAAAACCCTATGAACAGCACAGAAACATGACAATAGTGTTTTATCCGCTATACATGGGATTGCTATGAGTCAGACACCAACTTAACAGCACCTAATAACAACAACAACATATCCTTACAACCAAGAAGAATGCCTGGTATATGGCCAGAATTCAGTAAATATTTCTTGAAAGAATAAATGAATAAATCATACTTCAACAGAGCTAAGTTATCTATCATCCTCAAAACACCTTAGGTCCTGAAATGCTTTTGTGATACCAGCTATAAAGAACTAAAATGTTAAGTTTGAAGTCACAGTGATGTATCTGCAATATAGCACTGATAATACTAAGTTTTACTTCCATCCCCATCTTTGTGGGAAGTAGGCTAAAATGCTCCTGGGTGGCAGATTCCAGGCCTCACATTTCTGGGTATTTCTCCCATCTCAATGGCTGATGGTGAGAATGGCCCACCACTACTCTGACAAGTAAAAGAATCCTATGTTTCAGATTTAGGACTTGAGCCAAAAGAAGTTCAATAGTACGGAAAGCTAACTCATGCTGTTAATGTTCTAGGCATCCATGATTAGAAAGCGAAAACACAATACATATTTTTACTCAAAATAAAGCAAAAACAATTTCCCATCACATCCAAAGCAATAAAAGTGGTATAAATAGCCTATAAAATTAATATCCACCTACCTGCTTGTTTAGCTTCAATACAAGCAATATTTATTTCTTCTTTCAAATCCCAGTTTTCATTGGCTATAGCCTCCCCTACTTTTACAAATCTTCCAACTGCCAAGTTGACTGCTTGTCCTACACGCTGAATTGCTTGCAGAGTTTTATCAGACTTTTTGGTATTGTCTTTATGATTAATAAGTGTGGTAATCTAAAAATAAAAGATAAAAGCAATTTGCTTAAGTTTTATCTCAATACTGTAAAAAAAAAATAATAAAGCTGCACCATAAAGGCCAAGAAAATTAAGTCCAGCATATTAGACTACATCAAGAGACTAAATCAATACTTTTAAATGTTTTGACCCAGGGACAACCAGCAAAGTATCTTGCATCATTCCTCAAGACAATGCTTCCATTCATTATAATTTCAAGTTCACCTGAGGGCTGTTATCTGGGACATATAGTTCCAAAGGCTCTCCAGATCTTCCAAGAAATCTTAAAGGCATGAGAAGAGTAAGAGAGGGTAGATGGTTCACTCATGAGACCCACAGCAAACAAAGTACTTCAGGTCTTGTTTCCCTCTCCTTTGACTCAAGTTATTGTGAGAGTAAAGGAAATATCTTCCATTGTGTTGTACTCCATTGCCTACAGTGGTGTGTGGGTTGTACAAAATACTGATGGTGCCAGACACATCAACTGAATTGACTAGATGCTTTGGGATGACCAGTTTAATCTATGTTTTCTCTCTCTCTCTAAGCTTTGTTGCACTAGCCTAAAAGTAAGTGAAATACCAAGAGTTTTATCACTTGGTTCGAGGCCCTGAAATATAGAAGTTCAGCTCACTGCAACAAATATAAATCTTAAAAATATCTTAGAAAACTAATATATGAATATATGCTGACATGTAAAAAAATATTAAAGAATGTTGCATGAAAGACATAGATCCCAAATAGTAAATGTACTCTGAGTTTTACTTGGAATAACTTATACTGTATATTAACAAAGACCAGGATAGAGATTTAAGAAGAAATGACTGTGCACCAAGCACTTTATAAGCTAAGGTACTAATAGTTTAGAATTAATAGAAAGACAGACATTTGAATGATAGCTTTGCCATTATTACCTAAGTGATCTAGAAAAATGTATTAAATCTCTCTAAATTTCTTCATTTACATTATTGTTTTCAACAATATTTTAGCATCTACTAGAAGCCAGGTCCAGAGGATGCATGAATGAGTAAAATTCATACAATCCTATTTTCACTAAGTTTACAGTATAATAGAATAACATTTCTGTGAGACTGCCAAGCACTGTGTCACTTCCTCCCCTGCTCTTTGTATGGAGCAGGCTGCTAGCCCCATTCTCCAGTGACTGTGGTGCTAGGGATCAAACCCAGGTCATTGGGAAGGATGGAGCAACACTCTACAAGCTGAGCCAAAGCCCCAGCCCCAATAACAATAATTGAATCACACAAAATATATTTGTTACATGTTGTTACAGGTGAAGTAAAATTCTAGGCAATGATGAAACAGCATTGAACAAAAAAGAAAAAGCCCATGCTCTCAGGGAACCTACATTCTAATAGGGGAGTTGGAGAAACACAAATAATCACATAAGTAGGTAAACAACAACAAAAAACCTCTAATGTAAATGCTATACAAAGTGTTAAAATATGATAATGTAATATAAAGTACTCATGTAAATACCTGTGATTGGCTCGTCTCATTCTATGAGGAATTCATATTTAAGCTGAGATCTAAACGATGGCAGGTAGCAAGGCAGGCAAACACCAGGGCATAAAGTATTCTAGAGAGCTGAAACAGGTTGGGGTTGGGAGACCCTCTCAAGAATGAGCCTGTCCTGTCAAGGAATGAAGTAAGGGCAGAAGAGATTAAAGCCCAGAGTGCAAGAAGGCAAGCATTAAACCAATATCCAAGAGATGGAACAGGCAGGAACTAGCCATGTAAGGCTGTGAGTTGGAGTAAAGAGTTTGTTTTGAGCTAGGCACAGTGGTACATACCTGTAATTCTAGCTCTCAGGAGGCTGAGGCAGAAAGATTCAGGACAGGCTTGGCTACTTAAAGAGATCCTGTCTCAAAATTAATTAATTGAAAAATAAATAAGCCAGACACTGTGGCACACACCTCTAATCCCAGTAACTTGGGAAGTGGAGGTAGGATGATTCCAAGAGCAAGGCCAGAGGCAGCCTGCGTAACATAGTGACATCCTGTCTTGAGATAAAAATGAAAAAGGGGTGCAGCTCAGTGGTACAGTGATTGTAAAGTATGTGTGAGGCTATAGGTTCAGCCCTCCAATATTGCAAAGCTAATAATAATAATACAATTATTATATGTATGTGTATATATATAAATGGGCTGGGATTTAGCTCAGTTGGTAGAGTGCTGCGCTATAGTCTCTGAGGTCCCAAATTCAATTCCCAGCACCACAAAAATGGGAGAAGGACCTGGCAATCCACTCCCAAGGCAATCCCGAAACAGTCAGCCATTGAAAACCCTATGAGAGTCGCTATGAGTCAGATACCGCCTCTACAGCACTTAACAACACTTAAAATATGTATATAAATATATATATATTGTTGTTGTTAGGTGCCATTGAATCGGTGTCTGACTCATAAGGACCCTATGTACAACAGGCAAAACACTATTGTCAGTGCTTCTCTGTTATTCATAGGGTTTTCAATGGCAGACTGATTTTTAGGAACGGGCTGCTGGGTCCTTCTCCCACGCCTACAGTATCTGGTGTTCCCAGGTAGTCTCCCATCCAATTACTAACCAGGCCCAACCCTGCTTAGCTTCCGAGATCTGACGGGACTGGACGCCATAGTGCTATGGCTGCAGGCCTTATACACACATGTACACACACGGCTGAGGCTTAGCTCAGTTAGTAGAGTGGTGCTCTGCACTCTCTGAAGCCCTAGGTTCAATCCCCAGCACCATAAAATTAGAAGGATGTGGAAGCCCACTCCCAATATAATCCCAAAACAATTAGCCACTGTAAACCCTATGAATAGCAGAGAAGCACTGATAATAGTGCCGGACACAGCACAGTGTCAGGGAGTATTTCGTTCTGTTGCACATAGGGTCACCATTAGTCAGACTTGATTCAACAGCACCTTACAACAACACACACACACACACACACACACACACACACACACACACATTTTATTCTATGTATTATAGGAAGTCACTGAAAAGGTTTTAATTGAGAAAGTGGTATAATCACAAGTCTTTCCTGTTTTTTCCCTTCAAGAAGTGAAGCCTTGTTTCTCCTTCCTTGAGTGTGGGATGGACTCACTTCTAATGAACAGACTATAGCCGAAGTCAAGAGGTACTTCTGAGGGTAGGTCACAGAACACAGTGGGACTTCCATCTCATTCATCTTCTGCTTGGGATCAATCACTGTGGAAGAAAGCCAGCTGCTGTATCATGGAAGACACTCAAGCAATTGTACACAGAGCCCCACAGGGTAAGAAATGGAGTCGTCTTGCCAACAGCCAGATGAGTGAACTTGGGAGCAGAATCTCCAGCCCCCCCCCCCTCAAGCCTTTGCCCCCAATCAAACACATTTATTTTATGATGGGCCTTAATCCAGGACCACCAAGTAAGTAAGCCACCCAGAATTCTTGGCCCATAGAAACTGTAACATAAATGTTTGTTTAAGGCACTAAATTTGGGGTAATTTGGTTTATATAACTAGATAATTAATAAGGATTTTGGTTACCTGAATCTGGAGTGATACAGTCACAAAACCTAATATGTGACAGTGGCTTTAAAATCAGGCTGTGGAAGTTGAATGGATTTTAAGGGGTTAGTAAAAGCAAGAAGAATGTTGAAGTTTTGTGTAAGTATGATGACTTTGGAGTAGCTGTCTTAGTCAATTTAGACTGCCATAACAAAATACTGTATACTGGGTGACATGTAGATACTTCTTGCTTACAATTCTAGAGAGTAGGCAGTCCAAGAACAAGACTCAGAGTCCAGTGAGTGTCGTGTCCTTGTGGACAGTGCATTCTCCATCTTTGCATGGCAGAAAGGGGCAAACAGGCTCCCTCATCAGCATTAGTGTCATTTGTGATGTAATCACCTCCCAAAGGCCTCAACTGTTAATAACATCACCATGGGAGTTAAGTACCAACCCACGGATCTGAGGAGGATACCAACATTCAGAACCCAGCAGTAGCTATGGGTAAAAGCTCAAAGGAATGTGAGAAGTATCTCACTGGAAACTGGAGAAAAAGGGGGTCTTTCTGATGTCGTGGCAGAAAGTCACCCTCAATAATATAGAAAGCAGAAAATATACCTGATGAATTGGGTGGCAGACTTTGTGTGACCCAATTTCTTCTTGCTGCTTACAGAAAAATGTCAGAGAAGAGAGAGAAGTTAAAGAAAACACTGTTAAATAAAAACAAGCAAGAACTCGCTCGTTTTGAAAATTCCTAACCAGATGGCACATCAGGCTAAAATTAAGAATGGCTTCCAGGCAAAAATAAAATCTAGGGCACTGTCAAGACTGCATGATCTAAAGATGAAGTAAAGGGCGTGACTATAACATGTTAAGATCTCAGAAAGACCCAAGGTGGTGCCACAGGCAACCATTCAGTTAAACAAGTTTCCCAAGTAGCTTAGAGGTGATGCACCTCAGCAGTCCCAGAAGAAACCAAAGTTAGAAATGAGCTTATCTTGAAGAGACTCAGGGGTATAGCTTTTGTTTAATAAACTGAGTCCAACATGACTCAAAGGAGAACAACAAAATTAAGATAATTATGTCAGAGCCAGGCACTGTGGCGCATGCCTGTAATCCAGCGGTTCAGGAGGCAGAGGCAGGAGGATCACAAGTTGGAGACCAGAGGCAATCTGCATAACTTTGTGAGACCCTGTCTCAAAAAAAAGAAAAATAAAGAAAAAAATGGGCTGGAGGCGGCAGCTCAGTGGTCCAGCACTTGCAAAGCATGCAAGCGAGAGGCCCTGGGTTCAACCTCCAGTACAGCAAAAAAAAAAAAAAAAAAAAAAAAAAAAAAAAAAAAAAAAAAAAAAAAAAAAAAAAAAAAAAAAAAAAAAAAAAAAGATAATTATGTCAGCAGAAATACCACCAGCTTGGAATGAAACAGAGCAATACAAAATGAAAGGAAGCTTTTGTATTCTCAAGCTTCTATAAGCAGGGAACAGGCTGTATCTATAAGCAGGGAACAGGCTGTAGAAACTATGCAGCTACAAACAAGGGCTTGTGGTTGTTGTTAGGTGTCATCGAGTCATTTCTAACTCATAATGACCCTCACAGGGTTTTCACTGGCTGATTGTTTCGGGACTGCCTCAGGAGTGGACTGTCACATCCTTCTCCCATGTTTGTGGTGCTGAGAATCGAACCCAGGACCTCACAGACTGCAGAGCAGCGCTCTACCAATTGAGCTAACAAGGGCTACCTTGAATGAAAAAGGACAACTCACAAGTCAATGCCAAGAGTGATGAAAAAGAATTCCCAGGACTTAAGTTTTAATCAAGGAACTGCCAACCTGTACTCAGGTGAATTTCAAAATGCTACAAACCAGTGGCTCCTATTTTCCCCAGTTTTGAACATAACTACATAGAAATCATCCTATATCTCCTATTTTCCTGTTTTTTAAAATAGAAGTATCTACAGTGGTTGTTCTATACCTGGAAGGAGTTACACTCAGGAAACAACTACATAGGAGAAGCTCATCTGGACCAGATTTAGAGGCCAACCTCCTGGATGTCAGGCTGATACCCTAGCTTTTGGGAGAGGGCATTTGCAGATGGGAAGAAGGTAAACAATTTGTCACCAGAGGCCACAGTCCCTGCTCCTTGATTGCAAGCTGATTTAGTCACTGATAGAATAAGAGAAAAGTGACAGTGTGCTACTTTTGAGGACAAATCATAAAGGCACTCTGGTTTCCACCGTTTTACTCTCTAATATAGGTTACTCTTTAGGAAGCCAGTTACAGTGTCATGAAGATATTTGACCAGTCCAAAGGACTGGCTCACGTGATGAGGAACTGATGCTCCTCACCAATAGCTAGCAAGACTCTGAGACCTCCTGCCAACAGACAGGAGTGATCCAGAACCATTCAAGTAAGCCCCTTCCAAATTCCTCTTTCACAAAACCTGACTGAGATAATAAATGTTGCTTTAAACCAACAAGTTTTGGGGTACATTGTTATATGGCCACAAACCAATGCAATATCAAGTATATGTTTTTGGAAAGAAGTCTCTGCCTTCTAGAAGAATAGATTGGTAGAGTAGCAAAAGCAGGGGGGAACCCGTTAGCTGGTGCAAACAACGATCTTGGTTTAAAATAAAGTGGCAATAGTCAAGAAGGAGAAAAGTGGGTAAACTAGGGAGTATTTTGAATAAGACTTTCTTGATAGATTAGGTTGAAAGTACCAAAAATGATCCTCAAGTTATGGCTTGAGACAGTTGACTGACATAACACTAACATCTCTGTGTAATGGGCACCTAAGTGTTTTGCGTAAATAATCTAAAGTAATCCTTATGGTGGGCTGGGACTTAGGTCAGTTGGTAGAGCACCGCTCTGCAGTCTCTGAGGTCCGGAGTTCAATTCCCAGCACCACAAAAATGGGAGGATGTGGCAATCCACTCCCAAGGCAGTCCCGAAATAATCAGCCATTGAAAACCCTTTGAGGGTCGCTATGAGTTGGACTCGACTCGACGGCACCTAACAACAACAACAACAATCCTCAAAGTAATCTTAGAATGTAGGTTCTATTCTATCTCCTCTTTACAGATACGGAAACTTGATGCTAAAAGATACTTATTTAAGGTCACCCATCTAATAAATGATGGAGTCAGGATTCAAAGACATACAATCTGATTCGAGACACCATACTCTTATCTGCTACCCTATAATGCTGCACAAGCACCTGATGAATTTAGTACTATTATGATGCATACTTCACAGATGTGGAAAGTGGACCTCAAGGAGAGTAGTAGAGGTAGGATTGAAATCCAGATATTCTGACTGCTGAGCTTCACCTCTTAGCCATATTGTCTTAGAATGTTGATAAGAGGACTTAACGGAATGATGAATGCACTGTATACAACTTAACACCCAGGGTATGGTAAGCATTGAAAGGTGCATTATAATTAGCTCTCTTTAAAGTTTAGTATTATTAAAGATAAAAAAAAAAAGAGTGAAAGTAAGTACTTGGCTCACACAACTAGTAAGTAGTCTAGTTTAGAATTTGAACTCAGGTTTATCTACCACCGAAGCCTACCCAGTACTCTTTCCTTTATTGGAGATTTTCAGTCTTTCTTATTTACCTTATTTATTTATATACTTGCTTACTTCAGAGATGAGCAGAATCTTTTCTTCAATACAAAATGCTACCTAAAAGCCCATTATGTAATCATATCAAAGAAAAATAACTACAATTGAATTTTGAGAATGAGTGTAGGTTACAGTGCCAGGGAGCAGAAAAACAAATATGAAAATTTTTGGACATGGTGGTGCATCCTGTAATCCCAGCACCCAAGGGTCTGAGGCAGGAGGACTGCAAGTTTGAGGACAACCTCAGCTACATAGTGTGACCCTGACTCAAAAAATAACAACAAAGAGAGAGTAAGAGAAAAACAAGAATGAAAACTGTTAGTACCATCTTAGTCCTTCTCCACAACTGATAAACTCTAGGGAATTCTTAGTATACCACATGTAGAACAGGGAGCTTGACCACCATTGACTATTTCAAGCTAGCACCTTGGAAGACATTCCGGAGTGAAAAGGAGTGTGAGTTGCTGCTTAGACTAAATGTGTGCCTCGAAATTCATATATTGAAATCCTAACCCCCAATGTGACACCATTAGAAAGTAAAGCCTTTGGGAAGTGATTAGGTTATAGACATGGTACCCTCACATATGGGATTAGTGCCCTTTTAAAAGAGATCCCAGAAAGATTCTGGCTCCTTTCTGCCAGATGACAGTGAGAGGATACCTGTCTGTGACCCAGGAAGGCGGCCTCATCAGACATTGAATCAGTCAGCATGTAGATCTTAGATCACTCAGCCTTTGGAACCTTAACAAATAAGTTTCTGTTACTTAAGACACCTAGTCTATGGGACTTTTCTAGTTGTTGTTTGTTTGTGGTGCTGAGGACTGAACTCATCAGGACCTCCTCACACACACTAGGCAAGTGCTCTAGCATGGTATTTTTGTAATACCAACCCAAACAGAGTAAGACAGTTGTGTTCATTATATCTTCATTTATATAACATTTTTTTTTCAGGGACAGTCTTTCGAACAGAACAAAGAGAACACTGTCTGTTTAAAAGTCCAGAAAGATGTATGTCAGGGCCATGTCCTTTCACTATACCTCTTCAATCTCTATCCTGAGAAAATAATCTGAGAAGCTGGAATTTATGAAGAGTATGGCATCACAATTGGAGGAAGACTCATTAACAACCTGCATTATGCAGATGACACAACTCTGCTTGCTGAATGTGAAGAGGATTTGAAACATTTACTGATAAAAATCAAGGAACACAGCCATCAGCATGGATTGCACCCCAACAGTAAAATAACAAAAATCTTTACAACTGGGTCATTATGTAACTTCATGATAAATGGAGAAAAGATTGAGGTTGTCCAAGGTTGTCCAAAATTTTGCTTCACTTGGTTCTACACCCACAGAAGCAGCAGTCAAGAAATCAAAAGATACACTGCATTGGGAAAAGCTGTTGCAAAAGATCTCTTTCATGTGTTAAAAAGTAAAGATTGTCACATTGAAGACAAAGGTGCGCCTGACTTATGTCATGGTATTATCAGTCGCATCATATGGTTGTGAAATTGAATAAGGGAGACATGAGAAGAATTGATGCTTCTGAATTATGGTGCTGGAGATGAATACTGAATATACCATGGACTGCCAAAAGAACCAACAGACCTGTCCTAGAAGTGTAACCAAAGTGCTCCTTGGAAGCAAGGACAGCTAGACTGCATCTCACATTTTTTGGATATGTTGTCAAAAGGGAGCAATCCCTGGAGAAGGACATAATGTCTGGGAGAGTGGCAGGTAAACAACAAACAAGGAAAACCCTCAACATGGTGTCTGCAACAATGGGCTTAAACATAAAAAAGATCCTGTGCCTGCCACAGAATTTCTGTTGTACATAGGGTTGCTATGAGTCAGACCCGACTTGATAGCACACAGCAACAAACAATAACTTTTTCAATTATAAAGAAAAGATCCTGAAATTAGGTTAAAATATTAACTATTGTTCTGTTTCCAAACATGTATTTGGCTTTTACTACAAGCATCCTCCCAAGGGCATAATTAGGTGTGGCTGTCTTCCTTTTACTTAAAGCAATCTGGAAAATGTTCACTCCAAACACAGACATGACTTTAAAGTGGACATTTAGAGGAGCTAAGTCAATTCATACAATTCCTTACAATCCACTTAGGTTCTAAATTATTTTCATTTTTTATAAAGGAAGGTTCAAAAGTTGTATGTGCTGATTATTCAAAAGAAAAACTGAGAAACAGAGGAAAGCCTCAGGAAATAAAAATCATTCATAATCCTACAACCCTGTGAGCATTTTTGCATAATTCTTTCCAATCTTGTTTTATACAACTATATACTGGTATGTACAGTTTCTTAAAATTGAGATTAAACTCCAATTTCCTGGTCATACCAACAAGAAGACTAGCTAAGATTTATTAAGCACAACAATACCAGGCACTAGAGTATGTGTTTCGTGTCTATTAATTCATTTAATGCTTACATTTACACCAATTTCACAGATAAAAGAAACAAAGAAACTGAAATTTGAAGAGATTAGGAATTTCCCCAAGGTCACAAAGCCACAAAGCTGCCCTTACCTCATAGGATTGTGTTAAGGATCAAGGGAAAAAGAACTAGTGAGAGATTTATAAATTATAACATGTCAAATAAAAATTTAGCTATTACTCTTGAAAACTAGCAGCCATATTAAATTGAGAGTCACAAGTCAGGTGTGATGGCTCATGTCTATAATCCTAGTAATTTGAGAGACAGAGAAATTGCAAATTCGAGGCCAGAGGCAGCCTGTGTAACTTAGTGAGACCCTATCTTAAAATAAAAAGTAAAAAATGAGCTGCAGTGCAGCTCAGTGGTAGAGTGTTTGCAAAGCATGCATGAGACCCAGGCTTCTACCCCCAGTACTGCAATAAATAAATAAACAAACAAATAGAGTCACAACATGGAGTTTCCCTGACAGACAGCTCCATAGAATGTTCTAGAGAACATCTGAATGTACCAGAAAAAAAGGGCATAGAAAGCATTCAATGGGGGAAGAAAGACTATCTGATGTGCTGATGAACTCTGTCATGGAATGAAAGAATAAACTAGAGCTTACCTGATACTGTCTGACAAGAGTGTTATGAAGAACAAATGACCAACAAAGCATATCCCAGAAGTTAAGAACACAGACCTTACTGTGATTCTGCCTGAGCTTGAATCTCAGTTTTCTATAGTACGTGCAGCCAGTTATCAACCTTTCTGTGACTGTTCTCTTTGAAAAAATGGGAATAGAACCCATCTCATAAAGTTATTATAGGAAACAAATAACTAAATATATAGTACTTAAAACAGTGTCTGTTATACAATCAGCACTACGTAATTGCCAGATATTATTGCACTGGTTAGATTTCTAGAATCTCTATTCTCTCCTCACGTCTGTGATGTTCTTATTTTGTAGAATAACTAACAGCAAATAAGAAATGGACTATCTTATTTACCTACTTTATGAGGAGGCAAGGAAGCCAAGAGGAAAGAAAATACAAAGCCTAATTCCCTGGGATCTGAAGAATAATCTAGAAGCCAGCCTGGGACAAAGAAGTTCATCTCTGGGTTTAGCTCATCAGTAAGTTCTAAGAATTACAGGAGTGTAAAAATCAGCTACAGAAAATAATATGAAAGTGAATGCACCAATCTTTCAAGAAGGCAGAAAGTGAGCACTTTCACTCAACAACCATTTTGCCATTTGAATTTTCTTTTATCTTTGCAACTAAAAGCACACTTATATTCACATACACAAATCAGCAAGAAGCAGAGAAGTCCCTTTATTTTGCCCTCTTCATCCACAACTTACTGAAACAAAGATTCCGAAAAGTTTCCAGGACAACACAGACGGAAATGGGAAAATGAAGTGAACTACCTTAAAATTTTAAAGGGTCTGGAAATAGTGACTGAAGGAAGTCTATCATAGACAGGAAAAGACTAGTAGGCAGTAGAATAACATTCTATACTAGGGTGGAGCTCTGTGGCAGATATCCTTCTTTCCTAGCTTGGATAAAAACATTGTAAGTCTGGGAGTAGGAGTTTTGACAGAAAGAATAAAGTGATTATTAAAATAGGTGGGGAGTTGCTCTGCCAAAAATATACTTGGGTCTTAGCCCAGGGCTTTCCAAAAAAAATTACTTGAATTATAAAATATGCCACATATGAGTATATATAATATATACATGCACAATTTAAAGAAATGACAGGAAGACTCAGGCACCTGCCAGTACCTCCAGAGCCCATCTGTCCTGCAAGCTCTTCCGGTCAACAGCACCCTCCTCTCTTGCCCCAGAAGAAACCACCGTTCTGACTTTGTTCTCACCATTCCCTTATAACTGTTGTACATGTGGTAAAGCCCTAAATGATGTATGACTTAGTTTCACCTAGCTTTAATCCTAATTTTTTTCACTCAATATTGTTTCTGAGGTTCATCCACACTGCTAATTATAGCTATAGTTCATTCATTTTACTGATACATAGCATCCCTTTGGATGAACATTGCACAATTTATTTAAACATCCTATTAAAAGACATTTTGATAGTTTCCAGCTTGGGACTATTAGAGGTAAAAAATGCTATCCATTTTCCTATTCCATTTCCCTAATACAGGTATATCTCTGGGAGTACAGACTTAGGAGTGGAATTGCTAGGCCATTGGTAATACCCACCTTCAATTTTTTTTTTTTTTTTTAAAGACAAGGTCTCATTATGTAGTCCAGTCTGGCTTGAAACTCACTATGTAGCACAGTCTGGCCTCAAATTCACAATTCTCCCACCTTAGTCGCCCAAGTGCTGAGATTACTCACATGCACCACCATGCGTAGCCCCCACATTTAATTTTTAGTTTTTATTTATTTTACTTTATTTTTTAAATTTTATTATTTTATTAATTTATTTATTATTTTATTTTATTTTTATTTTATTTATTTACTTTATTATTTTATTTATTATTTTATTATTTTATTTTATTATTTTATTTTATTTATCTATTTACTTATTTATTTTTGTGGTGCTGCAGATCAAAACCAGGTCCTTGCACATGCTAAGCACACTATCACTGAGCTGCAACCCTCAGCCCCACCATCTTCAATTTTATTATACCAAACTGTTTAATATATTATACCATTTCCAACATGGTTATATTATTAACATTCCTACCATCTCCCCGCCTGCAGCTGTAGCCCTGTGGCATCCGATCCCGTCAGATCTCGGAAGCTAAGCAGGGTCAGGCCTGGTTAGTACCTGGATGGGAGACCGCCTGGGAACACCAGAAGCTGTAGGCTGGAAGAAGGACCTGGCAACCCCCTCCCAAAAATCAATCTGCCATTGAAAACCCTATGAACAGCAGAGAAGCACTGACAATAGTGTTTCCCCTGTTGTACAGAGGGTCGCTATGAGTCGGATACCAACTCGACGGCACCTAACAACAACAACCACGATCTCCCCGGGCTGGGATTTAGCTCAGTTGGTAGAGCGCTGCGCTATAGTCTCTGAGGTCCCGAGTTCAATTCCCAGCACTGCAAAAATGGGAGCAGGACCTGGCAATCCACTCCCAAGGCAATCCCGAAACAGTCAGCCATTGAAAACCCTATGAGGGTCACTATGAGTTGGATACCGACTTGATGGCACCTAACAACAACAACCATCTCCCCATTCCTCACCAGTACTTCTTACTGTGGTTTTAACTTTTATTTCTAATGAAGCGGAATAGCTTTTCACCAATCTTTGAGCCATTTGTTTCCTCTCCTGTAAGATGACTATTGCTTTTACGGGCTTTTTTTTTTTTTTTTTTTTTTTTTTTTTTTTTTTTTTTTTTTTTTTTTTTTTTGCAGTACTTGGGAGTTGAATCTAGGGCGTCACACATACTTTGTAAATGCTTTACCAATGGTGAACCCCCAGCCCATTTTTTATTTTTTTATTCTGAATCAGGTCTTGTTAAGTTCTGCCCTTGAACTTGTGATCTTCCTATCTCCACCTCCAGAGTCACTGGGATTACAGGTATGCATCACCGCACCTGGCCACTTGTACCAGCTTTTAATGGCTAATCTTTCTGATTCGTCACAGTACTTATTTATTCTGAGTACAACCAATCATTTCTTGGTTATTTGTGCTGCAATTTCTAAATTGTATTCCACAGTTCCTTGCATTGTATTCTGACCATGCTTTATACATTTCTTGATATTAAAGGAAAATTAACTTTTTCTTGTTGAGGGCAATTATTAGAAATATCAATTATGATATCATGACAGATACACAGCTAGGAGATGCAGAACCTCAGTTGTTACCCTCTAACAGGGAGAATGAGAGAAAAATGGGGGTATTAAAAAAGCAGATATCTTTCCCCTTTGGCCCTGATCTCCAGCAGTGAATCACAGTTTTCCTCTCTACTTTTTCCATCCTTTACCCCAGAATTACACAATGCATCAGGGTAGTACACTTTTTAACAGTAACACTGTATAAAGTTACCATTTCTCCAGATTACAACCTTGTCACTTGTTTTTCCATTCTGTCCTCCTTTCTGCACCTGCTACGTGCTGACCTCATCACTGCCTCTGATCTCTATTGTTGTTAGGTACTATAGTTAGCTCAGTTGGTAGAACGCTGCTCCACACTGTCTGAGGACCCAGGTTCAATCCCTAGCACTGCAAAAACAGAAGGACATGGCAATTCACTCCCGAAGCCATCGGGAAACAATTAGCCATTGAAAACCGTATGAGGGTCGCTGAGCCGGACCCGACTCAAAGGCACCTGACAGACCACCACCATGGAGTTGGGTTCCAATTGTAGCAACCCTACCTACAACAGAATGAAACACTCACTACCATACATTGTGCCATGCACACTGTCTTTCTATGTTTGAGCCTACTGTTGCAACCACTGTTTCTTCTCACTTTGAGAAAAAGTTAGGCTTCCTTTAACATGGGCCAATAGAGGTCCCAGGGGCTTTACTCCATTCTCATCATTAACATCAACTCTACTTTGAGGAGGCAACTCTTCCCCAGGTGTCTCTTGAATGCCTTCCAGCCTTGGGGACGCATTTTCTGGCACTATATTTGACAGTCCTTCTCTGCTATTCATGGAGATTTCAATGGCTAATTGTTTCAAGAGTGGGCTGCCAGGTCTCTTTTCTAGTCTGTCTTTGTCTGGAAGCACAGCTGAAACCTGTCCACCATGGGCAGCCGTGTGGGTATCTGAGATACCAGTGGCACAGCTTTCAGCATCACAGCAACACTCAAGCCCCCACAGCATGACAGTTAAAAAGTACCAACTCTGCACCCTGGCTGTTTATTTGGCACTTAAGAGTTGAAAGCCCTTACAAAGTGCTTAGAACATGGCCTAGCATGTAATATTACTAAATGAACAGATAAAATACTATCAACTGGAATTCAATTACTTTCCTATCTCAGTCTCATAAAAGTGCTCCAGTACTTTTCCCTTTGGGTTTTAGTTGTGATGGTGGTAGTGGTGGTGGCCTTTGGGAAGAAGGAAAGGTGCTGTAGACATTATTAAGGGATCTCAGCACTCTTTCCCACTGGTCAGTTCCTCTGTCATTAGGCAAGAAGCGCCTGGGAGTGTCAGGTGTATTCATCACTGCTCTGTTAACCATGTGAAACAGGTGAAGAAAATGGGGTTGTTTAATCAGTCTAACAGGAATCTAGCGACATGTGTGACAGCTGTTTTCAAATACTTGCAAGGCTGGGCTGGAGAAGCAGCATTTAAAATTCTAAAGGAAGAGCGACAGCCTCCCCATCACTGAACATATTTAAGTAGGGTATTGGTGGCCAGGTGTCAAAGGATGCTGTAAGAATTTTTAAATTTATGGTCAGATAATTTAAGATTCCTTCTACCTAACATCTTGGTAAGCCTGGCATGAATCACCAAAATGTTACAATCTAAGTCTGAGTCACACATCTCCAACGTGCTGCCAAAAGGCAGAGAATTCTTCACTCCTTAGTGTTTGGCACGTTACCACAGATGTAGGAGAGGAATTCCAGCCCTCAGGTTATGTACATCTCAGCTCAGAGTAACAGAAACTTTTTGTAAAAACTAAGCACATCAGTTAGTTGATTCCAGACTTCTTTTATGACCGACAAATACAAGACATGAATCCCAACTGAGACTTGGCAAAAAAGTGTGCATCTGGATTAAGCCTCAGGCAATCCTTCCCAGAAAAAACGCAGAGTGGGCAGGCAGGTTACAGGGCTGGGTAGGGGGTGGCCAGGGAGAGGGGGAGCTGGGAGCCCACACACGGGGGAAGGGACAAAGGCCTCGGGGAGCGGGTCGGGCTGGGCGGCCGGCAGAAATGCCAGCAGAGCGAGGGGCCGGGGGCGCCCGGGATGCCAAGGGCCACGGCGGTCGTTTGACCAGCGACCAGCAGGGCCCTCCGTGACCCCGGGCGGGGCTCTGCCGCCCCCTCAGGGCGCCTCCCGCGGCGGGTCCTGGGCCCGGCCCGGCAGCGCACCTGTCGTCCCCAGCCCAGCCTCAGTCTGCCCCCCTCTCAGCCCACGCCGCCTCGCCGCCGGACTGAGGGGGCCCAGGTCGCGCGCCCCGGGCTCGGCCGCCCCGAGACCCCCGGGCGGTCCGACAGCGACACCACGGCGCTCGCGCGGAGTGCGGGGCAGCTGCGGCCTCCGGCCGGCAGGGCCGACGCGGGTGGCGCGAGCGGCCGCCGCCATCGCGGGCGGCGCGGGACGGGGCCGGGCGGCCGCGACGAGGCAGCCGTACCTGAGAAACCAGCGGCAGTAGCGTCTGCTCCACCGAGCGCGTTCTGATCTCGAGTCCCGAGTCGAAGGCGAAGCCCGCCTGGCTGGAGGCGTGGGCTGCGCCGCTGCCGCCCACGCCGGCGGGGCCCACCGAGGCGGCCATGGCCCTCGATCCGCCGCGCAGCCCGCTCTCCGCGCCACTGCGGGCGCCAACCAGCCGCGGGCTCCCAGGCGCGCCGAAGCCGCTCTGCCCCTTGCTGCCCGAGGCCCCGCCCCCGGGCAGCCAGACACCCGCGAGCCCCGCCCCCAGGCTGCGCCACCGCCTCTCCCCGACCCGCACGGGCCCCCGACTGGGGTCCGCTCCCGCAGCCCCGACCCTCAGCCGGACCCCGTTCCGCCCGGCCTCGCCCCCTCCTCTCCGCGCTGGGTTCCAAGCATCCCTCACCTGACTGCTGTTGTTACGTCCCCTAGAGTCGGTATCCGACTTACAGCGATCCTACATACCACAGCAAAGACACTGTTGTCAGTGCTTCTCTGCTGTTCATAAGGTTTTCAATGGCAGATTGATTTTTGGGAATGGGTTGCCGGGTCCTTCTCCCACTCACCTGCCTAGGGAGAAAAAAGAAACCTGAGGGCCCTCCAAGGCCAGGGGTCCTCTTGCCAGGACAACCATCCCTAGCAAGCTTCCCGTAACTCCTGATAGGTAGGTAACTTGTCCCAAAAGGCAATTCCCACTTTCCCAAAAGATACCTGGAAGTTGTTCTGAGGTTGAAACTGGTAGAACAGAACCAGAGTCAACTCTGTGGGGTGGAACCTCTATGCTAGGACGGGAATTCTTTCTGGGGCTTCGCAGGAAGGTCTAATTCCCCCCCACACACACCCACACCCCTATTTCTTGACCATATATTTCTCATACTTGGAGTTGGATCAAAAATAAAACACTTAATGGAACCATATAAAGGAATAGAGGCATACTCAAGACGGCAGTGTATCTTTCAGGTTCTTCAGGATTCTTCTTCAAAATGGAATCAAAACATGTAAAAGCTATGTCTACTGTCCAATACTATTACTTTTTAAAACTACGTTCCAAAATTCCTTTTCTAGTACCAGGCCCAGCACAGTTGTTTACTATTCACCGAATGAATGGAGCAATGTATATTTGACTGAAGTCACTTTAAGGCCAAGAATCAGTTCTCTCAGCCCAACCCTGAGCTTACACAGAGCCCCTGTCACAAGAGGGAGTGCCAACACTCCTTACCCTCAGGTTTCCAGTAGCAAAGCCAGAAAGAGGCTGTGAGAAGCCTGTGCCCTATGAAGGAGATCTACACTTAACAGACTCAGAAGCATGAAAAAAAGTTTTGTGAAGTACCATATCTGCCAATGAGAATTTATCAGGCAGAAAAGAATCTGAGGCTGGATAGTCCACCTTGGCCAGGATTATTTCTCCATCCATCACATCATACTGATGAGCATCAATTTCAGGTGCCAAAACCTCTTTCCTCAGCAATGGCAAAATGTGCTTAACAGGGCTACCACTAGTGGGCTCAACCTCCTCTATCAGAGCTGTACCAGTATCTTTGGTATTTAAGATAGCCAGGCTTAGACTTGTCTTCTTCATTTAAAGAGTACAGTCCCTGAATTCAACTCTTCTCTTTCAATTCTTACATCTCAGCCACCCACCTCACATACCATAAGGCCAACTTCCCCAAGCACTGAGAGCTCCAACCTTGGCCAAAGGACCCTTTGGCCTCTCTAATGTACCTAGCATCCATCCACTCCCCAGAGACCCCTTACCTTGACAGATTTCCTAAAAATTCAGTGTAGGCGCTGGTGCCAAAGGAAAACGTAGGATATAAGGCCAGAGAGACAGACTGGAGTATTTACCAAAGTCTGTCTAAAGATCAAATTTCTGAAGAAACAAGGCTAATTTTACCACCAGATTCATTCAACCCTAGTACTTTTATTTCAAAATATAAATATTTTATATTTTACAAAGAAATTACATCAGTAGGTTGCCAAAGTAAGTTCAAGCTAAGAAACAGCTTTTGTATGAGAATAAAGAATATTTAGCTGAGTGCAGTGGCTCACACCTGCAATCCCAATGACTCAGGAGGCGAAGCCAAGAGGATCTCAAGTTCAAGGCCAGAGACTGTCTGCATAACTTAGCGAGACCCTGACTCAAAATACAAAGTTTAAAAAATGAAAAAGAAGAAAAAATAAGGCCCCTGGGTTCAACCCCCAAATAAAGAATATTTATCATCATATTTGAAAATTCTTTATTTTCAAACCATGTTTCCTTTACCTGAGAATGTGGAAATGATGCATTTTCAAAGAATTAAGTAATTACAATTTTATGTCCAATATTAGTTTCACAATCAAGTGGTACTTGAAATACACTCCAGTTCCCTGAACCAATGGCCCTGGAAAGGACAAAGAAGGGTTTTCTCTGGGATAGTTACAATAACAGTTACACTTGTGGGTCACCACAAAAGAACTAATATTTCACAATAAACCAAAATAATATTCCTTTAAGCTTTGTTTCTATACCTTTTGTTGTAAAATATAAAGCCAGAAGAAATGACCAGATAAAGAACTCTGAACTTGGGGAGTGAGAAGTTCTGCAACCAAATTCTGGCTCCATTCTTTTGTGGTATACGCTCAGGGGAAAATCATTTAAAACACACACACAAACAAAACAACTTTTTAGAGCATCCACTGCCTCATCTGTGCAATGACTATAATACTGCTTTGCTCACAGGGCTGTTCCAAAGGTATCTGAAAACTATAAAGTGCCATACAAAAGCATTATTAAAATGTCATATCAGTGTATCACCACTCTATTTGCACATTAGTTCTTGAAAAACTTGCAAAATTAAACACAAATACTGATTTTTACACACCATAGGTGGAAAAGAATCTCTATACTTTAAGTATAACTCTGAATGGTAACTATGCTATTATCTCACTGAATTATTGAGATTATGGATCACACGATATCACACTAAGGATAGTCTTCTAAAAAGTCTGTAAACTTGATTGAGAGCTGTGTTTTCCAAAGGATCATAGTCTTTTGAGAAGGTTAGAGAAAAGGAGGAGGGAGGCAAAATCTAAGATTAGTCTTTGTCCTTTTTTATAAATTCACAATGTATCATAACATGTTGAAGTCCCAGGGAAAGAAACCAACTTAGCATTCCTTAATTTTAACTGACCATGGGGTACACACATACAGAAACACACAAACACACTTTTTCTCTTACAACATCTATTAACATCTCTTGGAATTAGTGCTCTAAGAAACATACATAATACTCTTGGAAGGGTCTTGAGAGATCCTCAGAGCAGACCATAAGGTCAAGACTGGAGTATGGAAAGCCCTGAGGGATTTTCCTCATAAACTCTTAGATTGAAAGCTCTGGATAGGTTACGTAAATTACTTTGTTCTAACTAATCCTTCGTGGTCTGGATTTCTTGGTATGTCTTGCCCAGTACTGACACATTCCTGAAGCACTAATATATCGAAAGTAGGACCCAGAGGTACTAGGAAGTCCTGATAGGTCACAAATGGGCTCATGTGAAGGCCAAGGTTAGCAAGACCTCATCCCCAAGTCTCTGACAGCCCTTTAGGCAGCTGCCATTTCCAAAGGCTGCAGTTTGATTAAATACAAGGTCTTTGTGTAACATGTAACAAATCATGGGGACCTTTTCACAGTCAAGAACCAGCCCACACTAGCCTCAGAAATCAAGAGAAAATTGCCAGCTAACCACCTCTCATAGGAGGAGTTAGGAAATAATGCAATTTTAACAATATCTAAGACAGACATCTAAGGCAGTCTAACTGAGATCACTTCCAGAACAGAGTTGGGAATTCAAGCAGGACTTACATGACATGGAATTTATGCTGAAAGTCCTATGCCTCGTCTCTGGGAAAAGAGAGGAGCCTATCTGTCGGTAGAGCTTTTATCTCTCCTTGCAACCATTCAGTTTGTAACTGAATATCCAATGTGAACTTGAAACTAAAAAACTATAAAATCCAAGACAGATTTCTTTACTCAGTTTTTACTGAAACTACTTCTACTTTGGGGATGCTTTGTTTGTTCTAGGGAAAATTCCTCTTTCTGAGTCAAGTTCTGATGGAGACTCCTCAGGGCAGATTATCTTTGAGAATTGGGCTTAAGACCCCTAGCTTGTCATACCATCTGATCTCAATTTAAGCCCTGTGAAAATTCTGTAAAAACTCCTTCTAGTACCTGAGGGCAAATGCTGGGGTGATTCTCTCTGGTTCTGACTTCCCCAGCTGGCAGAATTTCCTAATCCTTAGGCTGTTGCTGTAGCAATAGAGCAGTTCAAGTTTCCTGATTGGGACTGTGTAGTGCTTGAGGGCACTTCTGCTGCTAATATTCAGGGTAGTATTACATCACCACTACTAATTTAGGCAGCTCTAAACTATTCTCTTAGAGCTCAGAGCTCCCCTCTAAGAATCTGGTCTCCATCATTAGCTCATATTTAGTTTTTTACACTATCACTTTACACAGCATAAATCACATTGGGGGAACATAATTTGTATATGCATACTAAGTCATGTATAATATTTGCCTCTTATGAATATGTGCTTATTACAGCTATACTTACCAGCATATAATTTTCAAAAACAAATGATTTCTTTTTATAACCCTTTTAACACAAAAAATTTTAAGTTTGTATTACACATGATCTGGCTAATATTTAAGGTGAGAGAGGCCTTACAAATTATCTTACAGAATTTTATATAGTCCCTAGCATGGTGCCTAGAGTTTAGCAAACTTTCAAGAAACGTGTTGATTAAAAAAAATGAGTCACTGAATAACTGACTAAAGAAGAGAATAAGCTGTTTAGTGGTTAAATCTTGACACTCGATAGAAGAGCAGTTGATAAACATTGAAGAATTCATAATACAAATAACAGATCTGCATGTAATCTGCTGTATAACAATAGCCAAAAGGTATCATGGTAACTTTTCTGCATGAGGTTTTTCTTAAGTAGCATAAGAATATACTTAAGATAATAGTCATCAAATTCTTAGTGGGAAGCTTTAGTAAAAAGGTATTTCTATTTCTAAATGTTTTCCAAAAAGCAAATCTTTGACACAAATCCCTTCTCCTCTATATTCCCGCGGGAGCACAGGAAGGGCTTGATGACAGTTTAAGGCAGTGCAAAGAATCCAGGAGTTGGATTCTAGTCCCAGCCCTGTCATAAACTGTAGGACTAGCCTTCATTCCTAACAAATGGATTAGCAACAATTCTAGCTCACAGTACTGGGAAAACTGCCTAAGACACTAGCAGAAATGCTCTATAGTATAGCAGGGTTTGTAGCCTTCAGAAAAATGAGACCAAATCTTAACTAAATTTTGTGACTTTGCACTGGTCATTTTTCTGAGCCTTAAATTCCCCATCAGTGTGAAACTGTTGTAAAACAATAAATAAAAAACTACATGAAGGCTGATGTGAAGTGGTTCTGAAATAATGTATGCAAAGGGACTGTATAAAATGTAAAGCACATGCTGGTTATTGTGATATCTGAGATATTTAAAAAGTTACAATTCAGTTCAGCAAGTATTCATATAGAGTCACATGTGCAAGGCACTGTGCTAAGTGACAGAAAATATAAAATTTTACTGCTAAGTAACTAACTGGCAGAGTTCCAAATAACAAAATAGGGATAACAAATCAGATTACTGCTACACCTGAGAGTTTTTCACTTAAAACATTTTAAGGAAGAAACTTAGTGATACCATGAATTCTATCATAATCGTTACCATTTGTAGCAGTTTCAAAAGTACTTTAATTCAATGTGGACAGCCAAGTTTTTAGAATGTTGGCAATACTGTGATGAGGGACAGAAGGAGAAGGAGAGGAAGCGCTTCCATTTTTCTATGTCTCCTCTCATTGCAATATACAGGTGAACATCAAATAAACCAACCCACCTTTATACTAAGATTTGTTCTTTCTCAAAGAGGGGATGATATGTTTTACAAGAGTGGTGTTAGACTCATCTTTCCTGCTCACACAACCCCACAGTCAAAAGTGAAAGCCCTCTTCACTGAAATTCATAAAAAATTTTAAGAATAGATTTCTTAAGGAAAAATTACATGGAATATACTTTTAACAGCAGGTAGTTTAAGATTCTTAAAATAACTTCATAAATACAAATTATTATAATCAAAGAGGAGAAATTTTAAGCCATGGTATCAGTGTATAAGCTGAAAATTTTCAAGCCATCTTAGCAATTGTTCAGTAAGCAAACCACATTTCTGAACGCTCAAGTTGTGTTTCAGTATGTGAAGCAGCCCATAGCAAGTTCCCCCTTGTTCAGCTGCTCTGCATGGAGGCTTCTGCTTCTTTCCTAGGCGCTGCCTGCTAGGCACAGCTGATAGAACGGAAGGCCCCAGCTGAGGAGAACTAACTGTCAAGATGGAACTTCCCAGAGAAATCACCACAGTGAAACCATGTCAGTCTATGAAGATTTTAGATCTTCAGAGATGTCACGGAAAGTCCTGAAAGAAGAAATGACAGAATGATTAGTTTTGCTCTTGGAAAGGACCTTATTTCTTATCATCTTTGTAAGCCTTGATGGGATTATACAGCCACTGTTTTCTTAACATTTTCACCGAGATGTTTTAATGTCTGTTAGTTGTCCCTCATCCTTTTCTAACAAGAACCCCAGTTTTTTGTTGAGTTCATTATCTCTCATCCAAAAGATTATTTCCCCAGACTCCCTTAAAACCACACATGAGCATGTGACCAAGTTTTGGGTAATGAGATGGAAACAGAAGGCCTGTACAACTTTGGGGCAGTTTTTTAAAAGAAAAGGGCAATCTTCCTTGGCTCTTGCACCTGCTTACTGAATGGAAAGCGGATATGATAATATTAAAGAGAGAAAAAAATACACTTTTAGAGACCAAGGATTAAATGCTTAGTGGGTAAGTTTTATTAGAAAATAGGAAACCTAGCCAGGCACAGTTTGATGCATGCCTATAATCCCAGCTTGTCAGGAAACTAAAGCAGGAGGATCACAAGTTCAAGGCTAGAAGCACAACTTAGTGAGACTCTGTCTCACAAGAAAAAATAAAAGAGGGGTTGGAGGTGCAGCTCAATAGTAAAGCATTTGCCTAGCATGTTCAAGGCCCTCGGGTTAACCACACCATACTACAAGAAAGGGAGAGAGAAAGAAAGAAAGGAAAAGGGGAAAGAAAGGAAAAAAAAGGAAAGGAAGGGAAGGGAAGGGAAGGGAGAAGGGGAGAGGAGAGGGAAGGAGGGGATGGAGGAGAGGGGGAGAGACAGGAATGAAAAGGAAAGGAAACAAAACGAAGAGAGAAAGAGGGAGGGAGAGATTGATTCTGTTAACTGGCAGACAGGATCTGGGCTGGATGGAGGTAGTCCATATAGCATACACAAGATGCCTACCTCTGGACAGTGGTAGCCAACTTGCCTTTGACACATAACTTACATGCTTGCTCCACAACATCACCCAGCCAGGATTACCTATGTATTGGCAGCCAAATGGCCAGGTCAGAATTTATCAATAAATATGAGCTCCACCATCCATCTGAAGACGAAAGGGCAGCACATCAAGATTGGCAGTACATCAGGATGGACAGAGACTGGGTCCAGATGTTTGTGGAACAGTCACACTAGCCCTGGACTGCCCCTGTGGATTTGTTTTACTCAAGGGAGAAATGAACTTTTAATTTAAGTCACTGTTATTTTGAGTTCTGCTGATAGTGGGGTTTTTGTTTTTTGTTTATACATAACCAAATCTATTTTAAATGATACATACATGAAAGACAACTTATTACCATCCCTTTTGATAGAAGTTATATTGTTCCTTTATAGCAATACCAGTAGTTGGGAATACAAAAGATATTTGACCTTAGAGCATTTTCTTTTTTCAAAACAATTCTAATGTCTTCAAGTTACATTATTTTGTGGCCACATCACTATACTGTGTTATCCATTCTTAGAATTATTTTCTTATAATCAAATGAAGTTAATTTTTTTTCATACTAATAACCAAGCATTAATTATTATAAATAAACTGCTCAATTTTTCCATTAAAAATAAAACTGAAACAAGGCAGGCACAGTGGTGTATACCTATAATCCCAGTGACTCTGGAGGGAGACACAAGAGGATCACAAGTTCAAGGACAGAGGCAACCTGCATAACTTAGCAAGACCTTGTCTCAAGACAAAAAATTTAAAAAGGTGGGGGGATGCTCAGCAGTAGAGCGCTTGCCAAATATGCACAAGGATCTGGGTTCAACCCCCAGTACTAGGAAGGAAGGAAGGAAAAAAGGAAGGAAGGATACAGGGTTTAAGTATTCAAAAACTTCTAAGGAACAGCTGATAGTTGCAGAAACAAAAGATGGCAGAAAGTTTTCATAAGGTATAATCACCTAAAAACTTACAAAGCAATCTGAATTTCAAGTACAATTCTATAGTCATATCACTTCTTTGACTCCTTTGTTGTTGTTGTTGTTAGGTGCTGTCGAGTCGATATCCGACTCATAGCGACCCTCATAGGGTTTTCAATGGCTGACTGTTTCGGAATTGCCTTGGGAGTGGATTGCCAGGTCCTTCTCCCATTTTTGGCGGTGCTGGGAATTGAACTCGGGACCTCAGAGACTGCAGCGCAGCACTCTACCAACTGAGCTAAATCCCAGCCCTTGACTCCTTTAGTCTTCTCAATTTTCAGTTCATACAAATACTCAGAAGGGCTAGACAAGCAGAGAAGAAATAAAGTAAGGACTAACGTTTTAGCACAACATAGAAAGCACCTCAAGGTCAAGAGGAACACAAGTAAAATGTTACAGAGGAGAGGTTACATTCAAGGCAGTTCAGTTATCTCAAGGCTCTTTCAAGGATAGTGCCCTAAGCTTCCTATACCTCTGAACATGACTCTGACAAGCACAGCACTTCCAAAGGAACATCTTTGAGAAACAGGTTGGATTCCTGGCTATGGTGCCTCAAGCCTGGACAGGGTTTATATGGGTGACATGACTGACCTACCAGGCTAAATATATGCTGACAGGTCTAAGAATTGGTGTGAATGTTGTTTTCTTAAATCTTTTTATGTTCCCCCCCCAAAATGTCTAAAAACAAAGATTTATATATAATACACATTTGTATTTCTGTCTGCCTACCCTTCTATCTGTTGTTTCTCAATAGTCACAAGGTTGACATTTTTTCGTACCATCTCTTTCCACTAGAGTTCTGATAGTGTGTCCAGACATGATCAAATATCTGTGTGTGGGGGGGGGGGGGGAACGAGCCTCTACTCTTGCCTAAACCATTGCTCTAGATATCTAATTATATATCTATTTTTCATCTCATCCAAGTTTGTGTATTTTACACTTGTAGACAGCAAAGTTGGCTATGAGCTCTCTCCAACAATATGATTCCATTTAGAAAAGCCCTGGAAAACCTTTACAACTAATAACCTAAAATTGTCCAATACTACAAAGTATTTTCCAACACCCAATAGGTTTCTCAATTTATCCTTTGAGATCTTTTAAAATTTCCAAGATATCTACAAGTTTGCATCTATAACTATTCAGTCCCTCTAAATTATAAATGAAAATTCTGCCTCAGGGCAAAGATGCATAAAATTAGATTAATACTGTGGTTGGCTGTGGTTAGCCTACTGACTGCTTTCTGTTGACAAGTAAACTTAGCTGTAACCTTGAAATTCATACCTACTATTCAATGCTGTCTCCAGGCCAAAAAAGCCTGCAGAAGCTTTCAGAAGAAAGAAAACAAACTGAAAAAGAAAACAAAGTGAAAAACAGTTACCAAGAACTTTCCATCTCAATGTTATCTCTAGTTGTATAGGGTGTCATGGCAGTGGTGGTTGGGGTGGTGGGGTGAGGTGGAATGGAGTGTATATGCAAACAAGCAAGCAAGCAATCGCGGGTGTGCGCATGCGCGCGCGCGTGTGTGTGTGTGTGTGTGTGTGTGTGTGTGTGTGTAAAACTTTATTAAAAACATAACCCATAACACAGAGATACAGAAATGATTTGTTTCTGGTCTATTCAAGAGGCATAGCTCTAATTATAATCAGCAAAACACATAAAATTGTAACTCTCTGAATTAGGAAGAAATAAAGGGATACACACTGCACTGTTGCTCTTTCAGAAGTGTTTTCTGTCCTAAATTATCTAAATACAGTGTTCTTTTCCAAACCATAGGGATTATTATGCTCCTAAGAATCACAGCAGTAGAATTCCTTATCTAAAAACAAATAGACCATGTTCTTGGGAATCTGAATACAGGACGGTTGCTAACATTCCATACCTCCTCTAAGAGCAACAAGAACAGTGTAGCCTAGTCTCTCACTTACCATCTGTGCTTCTTGAAAACATCTTAACATCTGTTTCCTCCAAAGTTTCAATGAGACTTTTACAGATTCATTTTACTTTCCTTCTCATTCTCTATGCATATGTTCAAATATTTTCTGATTTAACAATTCAACCTTTGTTGACTCCTAGTCTCCCAGAGATGGAAAGTAAATTTCAAATATTTAGAAAATAGATTTTTTGTGTGGGGGAGGGGCAGGGGGGGCAGTCACTGGGGATGGAACCCAGGGCTCAGTAAGCACTCTGTCACTGAGGTTTTGTTTTGTTTTGTTTGTTTTAATTCTTTTATTTTGATACAGAGTCTGGCAAACTTGCACAGGATGCTTCTGGCCTTGAACTTGTGATCCTCTCACCTCAGCTCCCCCTTACTTAGGGCAACAGGATTACAAGCGTGTGCCACAGCACTGAGCTGTAAAGACACTCTTTACTTAACTTTTTTTTCTCCCCCAGTGCAGGGGAAGGAATCTAGGGCTTCATACCTGGAGGTAAACATCTACCATCAAGCTACTGCCCTATCCTTTAAAAATAAAAGGCTTTAATAGAGTAACTTAGTTGGCTCTTCAGAGCTGAGTGCGCATTTCTCAAACCTGCACAGCACAAAGGTACACTCTTGTGAGAAAGTACACGCTGTGACGGTTAACCCATATGCCTTGTTTTCCAACAAATCTGGAATAAAGTTGTAAGGCTGGGGTTTACTATATCAGAAGCTCTCTTATCAGCCTAATATTAACTCATCAGATTTTCACTGAGTACTGGGATGACACAGTATTAACGATCTAGACATAGTTCCTAACTTCCAAAAGCTTACCAACTAGTGGGAAAGACAACAAATTAAAAACTCACATATAAAATATGCATTAAGTTCCAATAGGAGAAGTGTAAGAAGCAACAAGGACACACAGAAAGGTCTTCCACCGAGTCCACTGGTTGACAGTAAGGCTTCTCAGCAGAAGAGTACTTTGAGGATAGACCATGAAAATGGACATAGTTAGAAAGATGGTGATATTTTTATAGAGGAGATAATGTGCAATGATTACACTGACTTTAGGAAACTAAACCACGTCCAATATGCCTGGGAATAAAATGCAATAGAGGCAGCATGGGGAGATAAATATGAAAACCAGCAGAAAGAAGGCATGAAAGTTCAGCTGGCTAAACTGAAGTTTCAACTTTATCTTGAAGGTCACAGAAAGCCACTGTGGGCATTTTAAGCAGCTAAGGAATATAATATTCATACTCCAGATACTGACACTGTGGAGAACAGAATAGGGGGAAAGGCAGAATGGGACCAGTGAGGAGTCTAATGAAGAAATCCCAGTGTGGTTCACACCACTGGCAATAGAAGAGGATGAGGAGACCCCGGAAATTTATTTTTTATTTTTATTTTTTTCGGTTCTGGGGGTTGAACCCAGGGCCTTGCGCTTGCATGCTCTGCAAGTGCTGGACCACTGAGATGCACTCTCAACCCATTTTTTTACTTTTTGAGACAGGGTCTCGCTAAGTTACGCAGACTGCCTCTGGTCTCGAACTTGTGATTCTTCTGCCTCTGCCTCTGCCTGCTGAGCCGGTGGGATTACAGGCGTACGCCACCACACCCGGCCCACCCCAGAAATTTTTAAGTAAAATAATTTTTAAGCCAACAGTCAGTGAATCAAATATACTCCCATCCCAACTCCAGCCTGGTCACTTACTCACTCTTGCTCTCGCGTGCCTGTGTATCTTTATTCTTTCCTCCCGCCTTCCTCATTATTCCGAACTGGAATGACAGGCGGTGCACTCCAAGTGAAATTCTTATGGTTAATGTACAATTCTGCAGAAGGTGGGTGTTTTTTGGAGAACATTTTTGTGCTCATTTTGTAAAGATAGAGAAAAATAACTTTTGCTCTACAGAGTAGAATATAATATGACTTTAATTAAATAATTTCTATTATAAAGGACCCTTTTGAGTTAACTTTTGGGTATTTAATAATGAAAAATACTTCCATGTTAAGAAAACACTTCTAAAAACAGCCATGAGTTACCAATAACTCAAAAAGAAGAGCTCAGGACCTAAGGGACCCCAGTCCAGCTGTCACCTTTAAGTACTATCAGGTGTGGCAGACAGCAAAGGAAATCTTTACTCCAAAGAATAGCAATCCTGCAGGAGGATCCCATATTATGGGATATGCTCTCACCTGTTTCCAGATTTCCTTAACAGTAGAGATTGCTGTTTTAGTTTTGTGCAGAGGCAAAAGAAGCATATCAAATCAATTATCCTGCCCAAAAATCAACTAAGTACCCTAAGATACATGATTACAAGAATGTTTCTGCCCTTGTCCACAAACAGCACAGGTGTAACAGAGAACAGAGAAGGTGAAAGGGTACCACTACCAAATCAAGGCCAGAATAGGTGAAAGCTCAATGCTGTGCCATATCCACAACATTTAACCATCAAAATACTGCATTCTCCACTCTCAACAGTGAGATGCAAAGAAATAGGGTCTTCCCTCCCAGTTTTTCCTTATGCAAACGGTTGTTCATCTGTCTGAAGATAAATACTAGGAGAAAGAAATAGTCCTCCAAGTATGTCTTTTTACCCACTTGGTGCCTCCATCTGGAATTATGAGGTGTCTGCCTAATATAATGCAAGCATCCACCCTCTATTGTCACACTATAACAACACAGGAGGTCCTAAATTAAGCTGAACCCTTTCACAGTTCATCCCTCTGTAGAAACTATTCCCTCACAGACCATTCATGGCTTCAGGTAGGAAATAAGCATATTCCAAACACGAAACACTATTAAATATGGCTACACCTGTACCTAAAATAGACACGGCCCATGCAATAATGGCAACTACAGTTAAGTATATAAATGAAAACTGTACTACAAAGGAAAAATACAAGATGATATCTATAGAAACATTAAGCTAGCAAGAAGGATGTAACCTAATCTTGGGGGTAGGGGAAGCTTCCCTGATGAACTGACATCTGAGTTGAGATCTGGACAATGATTAGGAGTTAAGAAGGAAAGATAGGATTTGCCCAGATACAGAAAGCAGCCTGTGGAAAGGCCCAGAGTGGAATGGTACACAGTGGATCTGAGGTACTGACAGCCAGCCAGCATGGCTGCAGTTTAGACAGCAGAGAATGAAGCTCTCTGCAGGAGGGATAAGACAGACATAGGCCAGTGCAGGCAGGCAGCCCTATTAGCTATGTCAAAGACGTTATCTTTTTCCTAAAACCAATGAGAGGTTTTTTTCCTTAAGAGAATGCACGATCAGATACACCCGCATTTTTAGAAGACCACATCAAGCTGCGCACCATAGTATATGCCTATAATCTTAGTAACTCGAGAGGCTGAGGCAGAAGAATCACAAGGTCAAGGCCAGAGGCAGCCTGTGCAATTTAGCAACACCCTGTCTCAAAATAAAAAGTAAAAGAGGGCCTAGGGGTGCAGCTCAGTGGTGGAACACTTGCCTAACATGCTCAAGGCTCTAGATTCAATCCCTTAGAACTAAAAAAGAAAAAAGAAACCCCACCCATTGTAGCCTAGGTATTGAGAATGGAATAAAGAACAGTAAGAGAGTAAGAACAGTAAGAGAGGAAGCTGAGAAATGAGCCAGGAACATGGGTGATGGTAGCAATCCCAAGAGAAGTGCCAGGAGCTAGGCCCAGCTGAGACACTGGGTGGCACTAGGTATGAAGACGCAATGACAGATCTGAGGTGAAACTGGCAGGACTGGGTAAAGATGGTGAATACGGACATGAGAAGCAAAAGGATAGCCTCACCACAGCATAGGTCAGTAGGAAGGAACAGTTACTGAGCTAGGAAATGCTGGAGTATGCTCTTTTCTCTGGGAGTGGGGTGCAGGGCAGAGCATTTAAGAAAGACAAAGACAAGCCAGGCGCAGTGGAGCACGCCTATAATCTCAGCGGCTCGGGAGACAGAGGCAAGAGAATCGCAAGTTCGAGACCAGAGGCAATCTGAGTAACTTAGCGAGACCCTATCTCAAAAAAGTAAAAAATGGGCTGAGGGTTTAGCTCAGTGGTCCAGCACTTGCAGAGCATGCAAGCGAAGTCCCTGGGTTCAACCCCTAGTACCACGAAAAAAAGAAAAAAAGAAAGAGAGAGAGAGAGAGAGAGACAGAGAGAGAGAGACAGGCAGACAGACAGACAGGCAGACAAAGAGCATTAGTTGAAACATGCCAGAATGTGTGCCTCTCAGCTATGTGACTGTAGACAAGTTAACCTCCCTAAGCCTCCATTTCCTCATCTAAGCACCATGGCGAACAGTACTTCCCAACCCCATATAAAAACATTGGACAGATTAAGAATAAGATATCACATGTAAACTGTTATTCAAAAGATTAAGCACACAATAAGTCCCAATAAACGTTAGTTAGCATGGGCTGTGTTTATTATATTTTATTAGTTTGTGTTTATTAGTATTTATGTTTATTAGTATTTCAGAGATCTTTTCAATTTCCTATTAAAGAGTGATCCATTGAACACATACTTCCTTCAGGCCCTTTCAAAACATGAAAATGCCAGCCAGTAAAAGTATTTTTAAAAAACATAAACACACTTGCGGGGAGGGGGGGGAATAAACCTAACAGGCAAGTGCAACAAATTTTTAGATGGTAGGAAGGAGAACAAATTTTATGGCTTAGCCTACACTAAAAAGCTGAACTCTATGGCAGTAATGGGCAAAGCCTAAAAATAATCTGCTTTATCCAGCAAGATCTTTCATAGCATTCAGGAACTGGTAACATGAAGTAACTCTAGAAGTGTTGTTGAAGGTGGGCTAAACACAGACAGACTATGTTAATGTCTTCTTACAAAGCTTAGGAATATGTCCTATGAAAAATGAGTAAATAACAAATCACAAAAGAAAATTATATGGGGTACAAGAAAAAAAGGATTCCAGCAAAGAGGAAAGCTGAGGGAATTTCTGGGGTAGCAGCTAAAGTGCAGGTCAAAGGATGGCACAGGTGGGACCAGCTCAGACTCTAGGAGGCTGCCTTGGAAAGGTAAACTTTACAGCACAGAGATGCAACCAAACACACCCACAGGAGACATAACACATGGTGCAAAGCCTAGTGTTGGAGTAGTGATAACTACAAAGAAAGCAAATCAAATAAAATGGAATGTCTTTATAAACTCAACAGAAAGCAAAAAGTTGTATAGGTAAAGAAATATGGACAGAATATACAAGAGAGCTCAAATATGAACACGTTTTACAGAGTCCTAATAATGTGAAAAATGCATACTGATCTACCTAATATCACAGCTTAGTGGTACTGGGAGGAGTCATAGTGAAAGAACTAGTGTCTCACCTTCTAAATTAGAACCTTCGATAGATGAGGGCTACATATGACCAAAAGTCAGATATAAACATGTTATTTCAAGATATTGAGGTAAACATCAAAATAGAGTCAAAAAGTACTTCCTCCTGCAGGAGAAAAGGAGGAGTAGGGAGAAGGCAACTGCCTTAATTTTTCACCGTAAGCTCTGAAGAAATTTTTGACTCATTAGGTATATGTGTGGATAACTTTGAAGGAAAAACAATGAAGACTCCTTTGGGCTACACATTATCTTTTCCAAACCCCTATGCCACCTGATTATGTACTTTCTACTGTCAGAAAAAGAAACAGGGGTCTTTCGCCTCTAGATGAATTAATGTTATTTTCTTTTGTTCCATCTTAAAAACTATTTCTTGCTTTACTAACTCAGAACCATCAGTTTTTTTATTTCTTCCCCCCCAAAAAAAATTAAAAGCAAAATATTGCTTTGGAGTAACTGTCCCTTCGCTTTTGAGATACCCAAGTAGGTACCTGCTTTTAAGAGGCAAAGGCAAGGTGGGTATGGTACTGCATGCCTGTAAACCCAGTACTCAGGAGGCTGATGCAGGAGGATCGCAAGTTTGAGGTCAACCTGGGATACATAAGGAGACCCTAAATCAATCAATCATTCAGTCAGTCAATAAATGAAGAAAAACAATATCCTAGTATCAAATCCCCCCGGTTGGTGAGGCTTTGTCAAAACCTCCTTCTCCACATATTCTTGCTGAGGAAAATGACTTTTCCATACATTCACTGAATAAGAGTATTGTATTAGTTCAAATGGCCCTCTGACAAACCAGCTATAATTCCAAAGCTAACTTACTTGGCCTAAAAGATCATGCCTCTCTCTACAAAATATAACACTAAGAACAAAATAAGCACAATCATGGGCGTTTTTGATTGTTTGTTTTGTTCGAATCCATGCATTCTTTTTGCAAGTAACCCAACCACTGAGCTGTACCCTCAGCCCCAGAATCATGTTTTTAAAGAATTTTACATAAAAATATAAAATACTTTCACTGAGTACACTGTTAGAACTGTCAATGACTCCTTAATTATACTAGAATATGCAATGGCAGAGAAATCTGTGTTTTCCAACTGAGGACAAATAAGAATGCCATAAATTCTCTGGAAAATTAGAACTTCTTTATTCTGAGACTATCCTTAATTATTCGTTGTTGAACTGTAATTTCTGGCCAGGGATGGTGGTGCACACCTGTAATCTATAGAACTCAAGAGGCAAAGGAAAGAGGATCGCAAGTTCAAGGCCAGAGACAGCCTGCATAACTTAAGACCTTGTCTTAAAATAGAAAAAAAATTAAAAATGGGCCTAGAGGGTACAGCTTAGTGGTGCAGCACTTGTAAAAGCATGCATGAGGCCCTGGGTTCAACTCTTTGTACTGAAAGAAAGAAAGAAAAAGGCAGCTGTAATTTCTGGCATGCCACATAGAAAATCTGTGTTGCAAGTTTGTATATATTAAACCTAATGTATAAACAGACATATCACTTCTAGGTATATACCCAACTGAAATATGTACTCATGTCCACCAAAAGATATATATATATATAAGAAAGTTCATAGCATCTGGATTCCTAACAACCATAAAATGGAAACTATACAAATACAATGAATAGTGAGATTATTGTATGTTCACATACCGGCCTACTAAACAGTAAGAAAGAATGAACAATGGAAAAAAAATGCAATGACATGGATGAACACTATAGACAATATGTTGAGAAAAGAGGTCTGCCTCACGGGTACATATAGGATTCCTTTTAGATGAAGTTTAAAAGCAGGCAGAACTAACCTGAAGTGACTGTACTCATAACATTAATAGGCAGAGGGGGCTGAATGATAGGAAGCACAGAAATACATTCTAGAGTAATATAAATATTCCATACCTTGATCTTGGTAGTAACACGGATGTAAGACATATGAAAAATATCATTAACTGGTATATTTAAGATTTATCTTTTAACTCACGTAAATTAAATTTGAATAAAAGTTTTTTTTTTAATTATGAGACAACTGAGAAAAAATTTTAAGCACTGTTGCTTATTTTATGAAATTTCAGTGATAGCAGATGATAGTAATTACTATTTTAATACCTGTACTTGCAAAATAACAAGTTGTAACTCTTAGTGCCCCTAAATGATTTTTTCTCAATCTTTTACTTTTAAAAAGTATCAACCTACAGAAAAATTGAAAGACTAGTAGAATTAACAATCATAAGCCTTCATTTAAATTCATCAATTGTTAACATTTTGCTACAGTCACTTCTTCTCTCCCTGTCTTTTTGGCTGAACTATATGAAATTAGCCTGCAGCTGTAGCCCTGTGGCATCCGATCCCATCAGATCTCGGAAGCTAAGGAGGGTCAGGCCTGGTTAGTACTTGGATGGGAGACCACCTGGGAACAACAAATGCTATAGGCTTGGGAGACAGACCTGGCAACCCACTCTCAAAAATCAATCTATCATTGAAAACCCTATGAACAGCAGAGAAGCACTGGCAATAGTGTTTCGCCTGTTGTACGTAGGGTTATTATGAGTCGGATACCAACTCAACAGCACCTAATAACAACATATGAAAATAAGTTGCAGAAATCATGGCTTATTATCCCTAAAGGATATTCTACATAATGAAAGGCTATCACACCCAAGAAATTTACCATTCATTGTATTACCATGTAACATTTAGCCCTTATTCAAACTTCCCCAATTATTCCAGTAATGTTCTGTATTGATTCCTCTCACCCCCAGTCTGGAAGGCCATCTTGGATTCATGCACTGTATTTGGTTGTGTTGTTTCTTCTCCCCACCCGCCCCCCACCCCCTGGTGCTGGGGATCAAACACTGGGGTCTGCCCATGTTAGGCAAATATTCTGCCACTGAGCTACATCCCCAGTCCTTGGTTTTGTGAAACAAGGTCTTACTATGTAGCTCAGGCTGGCCTTAAACTTACTATGTAGCACAGGCTGGCCTCAAACTCACAATCTTTCTGCCTTAACTTCCCCTGTGCTGAGATTATAGGCATGGGCCACCACAGCCAGCTTGGCTATACTATTTCTTGAGCCTGTGCTTTAATCTAGTGTACTGTGTCTCATATCCCTTTTAAATTAATTCATTTTTGATTGGTCAGGACATTATTAACTCTGACTCAATATACAGAGGGTGCCAAAAATGTATATACATCTTGGGGAAATAATTTTCCATTTTGCTGTTTAAAGAATGCAATGTATGCTTGTTGCTCCTGTTTTAGGCATATCTTTTGAGCAAACGTCATGCTACACATTGCTACTGTAGTTCACTTCAACTTCAAAAAGTTATACATAGATAATATCTCTTAAAATGTGTATACATTTTTTTGTACCCCTGGTAGTTTTTAAATTTTCCTGGCAAAAGTCTGCAAACAATTTCTATTTATTTAGCATCTTCTACAATAGTTATTGCAGCATTAATACTCAAATATCTTTATCCTGACAAGTCTAAATGCAGCTATTTCCCAAAAGCAGAGGTAAGACAGTTTGATGTATGCACATGGTTTAGATCATTCTGCTTGAACTCACCGCTGAGGCTGAGCAGGCCATGGGGTTTGGTTTGGTGTGGACCCTGAGTTCGTGGGACTCACTAGCATGGCACTATAGATGTTGGAGGCAACTACAAGAATACAGAGAAGTATGGGCCCGATGATTGCTCCTTCCAGGCCTAGGTAATATGCTCCACCAGCCACTGCCAAGCCTGTCAGGTAAGGATGGCCGCCTCTGGAACAAAAAGTAAAACAGCTCATTCATGACTTTTAACAAGCAGAAATTTTAGAGTAAATGTGGAATGCCTTTCTAACACAATGTCCATTCTTTAATACATCATGCTTTTTATTCTATTGCCAGCTTTCTTTGGATTACCTCAATGCAGACAATTAAACATTTTAAGAAAATGAGAAGTAAGGATTTTCTTGCCTATAAACCAATGTGTGACACCTGCCTCTTTTTACATGTCTTGTTGTTGTTGTTGTTGTTGTTGTTAGATGCCATCGAGTCAGTATCCGACTCTATCGACCCTCATAGGGTTTTCAATGGCTGAGTGCTTCGGGATTGCCTTGGGAGTGGATTGCCACGCCCTTCTCCCATTTTTGTGGTGCTGGGAATTGAACTCGGGACCTCAGAGACTGCATTGCAGCGCTCTACCCACTGAGCTAAATCCCAGCCCCTTTTACATGTCTAGCAACTGAAAATAATGTCAGCACAGTTAACAGGTATTTTGCACCCATTACACATGGCTTCTGGAAGAAGATTAATGCTGGCTTAAGACTAGTTATCTATGCCACTTGTTAGGTTTATCTCCCTCAAGGATAATTAAGTGTGTCCTATTCAACATGTAACTCAGTTAATTCTATTTTTTACAAGACAATAACCAAAGTAACATTATTCAGAGGGTAGACTTCTGGCAACCTTCTAAAACATAGTTTCTAACAAAGATAATGATAAAAGGCCACATGAGGAAGATATCTGTCAACAAAGCCCAAGATTTTATTTCACAAGAGAGCTATAATTGCCCTGAAGCTTATTGCAGTATCACTTACATAACCGGAATAAACTAAGATAGACTACAGCAGCACAGCATACAGATAAGACATGATAATTGACGTAAGAGGGACTAGAAAATAAATCCTGTTCTGTTTGTTTCTAGTTTTTAAATAACACTAATGAGTGGAACAATTTAATGAGGGGCAAGTAACTAAATACCCTGGAAGGATGTTCTGTAATATATTACAGTTTAATAAATAACCTGTGGTGAGCCAGGCTTCAATAAACAAACACATTCTATTCATTATTTATATTCGTCATTTGAAAACTGGATTTCAGGTAGTAGCCCATTATGATAAGTAAACTTTTTCCCTAAACAATACATTTCAGGAAATTTTCTATCAAAAATGATTAAAGCTTTAAAAGAAAAAGGGAGCCTTTAGATAAAAGCTTAGTATGTCAAGAAGTAAAACTCTTCATGTCAAATTTTTCATTTCCTAACAACGCTAAAGTATTTAATTAAGATAAAATCACATAAATCTTAAATTCTAATTATAAACCTTAATATAAAACTCATAGCAAAGCCTAAATAAATGAAAGCACTTAGGTATAAATCATGCAAGTATTCCTATTATTAAACTTCAACTATTAACTATCAGTTAACCACACTCTCATTTATTATTGCTGTTGTTGTTTTAAGACAAAGACTTACTATGTAGCTCAGGCTGATCTCAAACTTGTGATCTTCCTACTTCAACTTCCCAAGCAATGGGATTACACACACCACCATGTCTAGCCCTGGTGTTCACTCTTTGATTGTAATTTTCTATTTCAAGTTTTAGGTGTACAAATCCTCCTTAATGCTAGCTTTAGGGAGTTGCTTGTTTCTTTTTGTTCTGATTCTTTAGGGCCTCTCAGTTGTTCCACATCAGTTATTTTCTACTTTAACTTACAGGAAAGAAGGTAAAGTGGCACACAGTTGGACTTTACATAAATTAACTGAGGAGTATTATTTCTATAAACTTAGGTTCTGTCTACTCTACCTTTAATTACTTAAAGAAAATTGAATGAAGCAGGGTGTGGTGGTGGGGGCCTGTAATCCCAGCACTCAGGAAGCTGAGGCAGGGGAATGAGAGTTTAAGGCCAGCCTAGGCTACACAGCAAGACCCTACCTACAAAGCAAGACCCTACAACAATAACAACACACACATAATTAAGTTAATTAATTAATATAATTAAAAAGAAGAAAGAAAAGAAAGCTGAACATATTAACTACTTGACAATTTCAGCTGGCCATATTCTGAATTAAAGTAACAAGTTAAATCCAACATTTGGTCACAACTTAAATTCCAATAAGCAGTGTAAATCCAGATATATGACTAAGTGAGAACTGACTTGATTTTAATGCAATTTCTAAAAGAGCAATCACAATCTTCAAAAATGGGCTAGGCATGGTGGTATATGCCTACAATTCCAGCATTCAGGAGGCTGAGGCAGGAGGATCAAAGCCAGTTCAAGGCCAGCCAGGTCTACTCTGTGAGTTCCCAGCCAGCATGGAGTACATAGGGAGACAGTGTAGCACCCCCCCCCCCCCAACACACACACACATGCACATGCATGCAACAAAAATGGATATTTACTATACGGGCAAAATTTTGATTCTGACTTAAAATTTAACCTTTATTTTTCAATGAACCATATTACCTTAAGAGAGCTCTGCTTGTTAGACATTAACTTGCTAAAATTTGATTTTATATGGAAATCTTAAGGTACACAGTCTCATCATCTTCTCTAAAAGCAAAGAGGTACAGAAATAACCTCTATTTTTTCACTGTACTTGAAATATTTTATGTACACCTAATATTTCTTTCCTACATTAAATGCCACAAAATCAAGAAGAAATTATTCACAACTTTGTTTTAACCCAGGTCTCATATATCATAATACTTACACAATATCATATGTTGAAAAGAATGTTGTTTTACATTAAAATTTCATTGCAAAGAGAACAATGAAAAATCCTACCACCAGTTCTCTCTCCTAACTCCACTCCCCCTCAGAAAAAACCTCACTCCTTCAAAACAGCAATAGATGATGATCTACTGGTAACTTCAGAACACTTACCCTGAAATATCAGAATAGATTGCAGTATCTACAAAGTATGTCGGCAAGAGATGAAAAATCAATAGCAAGACAGCCTTGCACCCTAACCCCTGAGTCAGCCACAGGTCTAGAACTGCAGGTATTGCTGCCCAATATGTTCCCAGAAATGGTACTGCTCCAAGGATTGCTGCTAATGCTAATAAAAGAAAAAAAAAACAACTTAGTGTCATCAGCAAAACAGTAACAAAACAGCAGAACCTAAGTAGTATTTCCATTTACTTAAAAATACCTGCCCAGACAAGTTAAACAAATATAAACTCTAATTTTAGGGGGAACAATATATATGCCCTGTTTAACTGAATTTCCTTGTTAAATGAATGTCCAATATCTTAAATCTTGCTACTGAAAAAACTTTCTAATGTGTGTCTGCTTTTCCAATCTGTTCTTAAGTGATAAAAATCTTAATGTCTTGCAGCTATTTTTCTGAACCAATAGTTAGTTAATATACAGCCCTGTAAATATAACTGTAGAGCATGTCAAAATGTACTGACTCCAAAGTCAAAATAAAAAATTAGCTTCTAAATCTCAGATATGAATGCATTCTTTATTTTGATTCTATTAAATGTAACTAGACATAAACAAACAAAAACCCTGAGAGTTGAAGGAACTTACTTCAAGCTCGCCCTCTTCCAGATCAGTATGTCCACACTCCCTCCTCCTGGGTCTCCTCTAGACTAAGGGTCAAGCTTATAGGAACTCAAGTTCTGGTCTGATCATTAGCTGGGTGTGACCCTGAAAAATTTAGGTTTCTGATCTATACAACAAGAACCCCACCTATCCTGCCTGCCTGCCCCACAGGGCAATTATGAAACAGTAACTTCCACACATTCTCAAGGTGCTTCCAAGTCAGAGGATGGATATCTTAGTGGGAAAGCACAGGAATGAACGTGGAGATGTAAAGAAGGAAGGAAGAATAGATAAAAGTAGAAGAGTGATGATAGAGGTAAACGTGGAAAGCAGAGATATTTAGGAAAACAAGCAGTAACAGAAATAAAGGGGAAAAAAGTAGAAGAAGAGCCAAAACAATGTAGAGAAAAAAAGAACAAGATGGTCATTTAAAAAATTGGTGCTTATGGAATGAGGACATTCTGAACAGCTCATAACAGGTATAGATTCAGCTTATGAACTCTCATACATTCATCTTGCTAGGACAGCATTCCTCATGAGACAAAGCTATCTGACAACACACTGCTCCTTGTCAATTGGTTCAATTCACTTACGGAAGACCAACTATGTGCTGGGTGTTGTGCTAAGTACTAGGACATTCTCTCATTAAACACATACTTATACAATGCTTTCCACATGCTGGGTATGATTCTAGCTATAGGAGACATAACCAAAAACAAGCACACTAGGAACTATATTTCTGCTGCTAATCTGCACTAGAGCTCAAGACAAGATTTATTATCATAAGTTTGAGGAAGACGACATTTCCAAATGTCTTGTAAAATGGCCTAACTTTCCTTAAACAGAAGACAGTGGAAGTTATGGTTGTTACCTGAAGGTATGAAGACAATATTGATGCCAAATATAGTATGAGTCAGCCAGGTGTACAATCCATAGAAGCCAGCCATTTTGAGGGAAGCATCAAACACCCCTCTAGAAAGCCCAAAGACAAAAGGAAAAAGTAAATAAATCCAGCATAATCTTGTAGTTCAGAAAAATCAATCCTTCTAGGTTTCTGGACACTTCATTCCAAATATAATAGTAGCTTCAATTTTTCTACTGGCCTAAGAACACTGTTTCATTTTATTACAAAGAAACATAAACACCTTATTTTTAAATCCTGAAATTTGTTTGCTAAACTACTCCTTAAATTTCTCTCTGATGAAAATATAATAGAAATAAACCATCTTGAAATACTATATTCACTGAAATAATTGGTCAACTTTCCACTTCTGAAGCAGAAATTTCATGTGTAGAGACTATGTTTCATGAATATGAATAACATGTGTCTGAGGATACTTAGGCTGTGGCCTGCCCTTTCCTTCAGAAAGAAGAGAGGCTGAGGGTGTCACTCAGTGGTAAAACACAGGCTTAGCAAGCTCAAGGCCCTGAGTTCAACCCCAGCACTGAAGGGAGAAGTGGGAAGAGCAAAGGGAGAAGGAGGAAAGAGCAAGGGAAGAGAAGGGAAGAGCAAGTGAAGAATGGTATAACTGCTACTTCATCAATCTTTCTTCCATTGTTAATAAAATTTTTGTGCATTTCTTTATGCAGCCAAGCCTACAAAGTAATTTCTCCCACAATGGCTATCAAATCAGTGCCTTTCATTGGGGGAGATGGAAAATCAGAGAGGAATATAGAAAAGTAGTAAAAACAAGTATTGGTGTTGTTAGGTGACATTGAGTCAGGTCCAACTCATAGAAATCCTATGCTATTTGTAGGGTTTCCAATGGCTGATTATTTCAGGAGTGGGCTGCTGGGTCCTACTCCCCACCCAACCGCACAAGAAACAAGTATATTCAGTGATTAATATAATAGGAATGTAGCACCTGAAGTTCTATAATATCTGGCACATTATATTTGCTTCTCAATTGGAAGATTATTAAGGAAGCACTGTATAAGGAGAAGGAACTGTACAGAGAGAGCACAGAATCAGCACACCTAAAGTAATCCCAAGGTATCACAAAATTATAAAGCACCTATAAGGGGGTGTCAGACGCGGTAGTGCATACCTGTAATCCCAGTGACTCAGGAGGCAGAAGCAGGAGGATTGTAAGTTTGAGACCAGAGGCAGTCTGCATAATTTAGTGAGACCCTGTCTTAAAAAGTAAAAAAATGGGCTGGGGTGCAGTTCTTACAAAGTATACAGCACTTGCAAAGAATACAAGCGTGAGGTGCTGGGTTCAAACCCCAGTACCGCAAAAAAAAAAAAAAAAAAAAAAAAAAAAAAAAAAAAAAAAAAAAAAAAAAAAAAAAAAAAAAAAAAAAAAGCAAGCAAAGAAAGAAAAAGACTGTGACAGTAAAGGTGGCATTGTACACAAAAGGAAAATCAGACTTTTGCAAAGCATCCCAAGAGGTGTACCCTGAAAGCAAAGTAAAGCTCTAGTGATTTGGTAATTTTACAAGGCTCTGAGACATGGATTTGGGGACACAGTGGCTACCTAGTTGTGAAAACTTTGCCATTCTAGCCAACAGCTTTAACTCAAGAATGCCTTACAAGTGCTATGTGACCCCTCTGAACAAGAACCTAGAACAAAGTAGTATCAAAAAGAGAGAAAGGAAGAGAGATTTCCCTCAGGACACAAAGGATCTGAACAGCAACTGAACAGAGGAGCTGGAAGAAAAAAAGATGACAGAGCTTCAGACTTTAACCCTGATAGGAAAAGAATGGCAGTGTCTCAAAGATATGGAAAAGGCCAGGATGGAAGACAAATAGAACAAAAGGGAGGTCAAATACAGACAATGCTAAGCCAAAAAGAGGGATGGATTAAACACCATAGAAGAGCTGGGTGTGGTGGTGCACGCCTGTAATCCCAGCGGTTTAGGAGGCGGAGCCAGGAGGATCGCAAGTTCAGGACCAGAGGAAATCTACTAACTTAGCAAGACCGTGTCTCAGAAAGTAAGGAAAAAAATAAAAGGGCTGAGGGTGCAGCTCAGTGGTCCAGCACTTGCAAAGCATGCAAGTGCGAGGCCCTGGGATCAACCTCCAGTACCACACACAAAAAAAAAAACAAAAAAAAAACAAAAAAAAACACCATAGAAGAAAGAGAAATAACAGACAAGGCTTAATAGAGAACCCAGAGCAAGAGATTTGAGGTGCCTAAGACAAGATTAATTACAGGAAAGGATAAGATATCTTCAAGGGACAAACATGAAGAAAATGGGGCAACAGGCTGTGTTCTCATAAGGGACCTAAGGACAAAGATACACCACACAAGTTGTTGTTGTTGTTAGGTGCCGTGGAGTCGGTATCCGACTCATAGCGCCCCTCACAGGGTTTTCAATGGCTGAGTGCTTCCGGATTGCCTTGGGAGTGGATTGCCAGGCCCTTCTCCCATTTTTGCGGTGCTGGGAATTGAACTCGGGACTTCAGAGGCTACAGCGCAGCACTCTACCCACTGAGCTAAATCCCAGCCCCACACCACACAAAGAGGGAATGAAATCATTTCTTTAATAGGAGGAAAATCAATACAATGCAGTATTCTCAGAGACCAAGGGAGAAGGAAGTTGTTGAGAAGAAGGGAATAATAATGTCAACTATTGGGCAGGGAGCCTTCATGGAATTTGTCTAGAACTGGGCAGAGGTCAACATGAAAAAAATACAGATGTGGTACTTGCATTACCATTGTATTACTTAGAAATTTTTAGGGCAAAAATAAGCAGATATGAGAAACCTTCATTTCTCCCACATCCATTGAAAGACATGATAATGTACACCAAAGGTAGAGCTTGTCAGTGTCAGAATGGACAATGGATCAAAACTCTAGTTTTGAAAATTGAGGAAAGTTTCTGAGTTTCACATTCACTTTGAAAGTTATGTGAAAAAGCTGTGAGTGGTGACACACACCTGTAATCCCAGAAGCTTGGGAGGCAGAGGCAGGAGGATCACAAGTTTGAGACCAGAGGCAGTCTGTGTAATTTAGCAAGGCCCTGTCTCAAAAAGTAAAAAAGTGGGCTGAAGGTGCAGCTCAGTGGTACAGCACTTCCAAAGCATGTAAGTGCAAGGCCCTGAGTTCAAACCCCAGTACCGGGGGAAAAAGAAAGAGTTATGGGAGAACTCTTAATGGAAGGGGATCCTATAAATAGAATTATATTGATATGATGGTAAAAAAAAAAAAAAAAGTTGACATCGAAGGTGCAACAGAATATCATAACCGAATCACTCGAACAAGGCTCAACATAAAAAGGATTGCTCGTAGAAACAGCACAGTCTTCTTCTACCTCTGAGAATGTTGTTGTTAAGTGCCCTTCAATTGGATCTGACTCATAGCAACTCTATGTACAACAAAACGACACAATAACCCAACACCGTGCAACTAATACAATCTTTTTATGCTTCAGTACATTGTTGCAGCCACTGTTTCTTCTCATTTTGAGTTGTGCCACATCAGCAAATGGAGGTACCTAGGGCTTTATTACAGTCCTGCCATTAAGGCTGACTCTACTTTGAGGAAGCCACTCTTCCTCAGGGGTCTCCTGAGTGCCTTCCAGCCTGGCAGGCTGATTTTCCAGCACTATACTTGACAGTGCTTCTCTGCTATTCATAGGGTTTCCAATGGCTAATTGTTTCAGGAGAGGGCTGCTGGGGACCCTAGTGTGTCTTAGTCTGGAAGTTCAGCTGAGACCTGTCCACCACGAGTGGCCCCATTGGTGTCTGAAAAAATGCCAGTGTCATAGCTTTCAGCATCACAGTAACACACAAACTCACACAGCATGACAAGTTGATTCCCAGAGGGAGACCTCTGGGAATACTGATAATAATATTCTCAGTAAGGCAACTTTTAGCTAATTTTTGGGCCCCCAAATACCTTATATATTTTTTGCAGTAAGTAAACATATTCATGCAATTCCATGAGGGATGAAAAGATAATATATTCCCCTCTACTGCATTCTCATGATTTGGCACATAAGATTTATAAAACAACACCATAAAATCTTCTAAGAATTTACTATAAGACAAAATTTAACATCCTCAAATTCCTAGCATTTTCTTCTCTCCTTCTGTGTATCATCTTTCTTCAGTTATAATTTACAAATAATAAAATTCACCTATTTTAAGGGGGGAGAAGGACCTGCCAGCCCACTCCCAAAACAATCAGCCATTAAAAATCCTATAAATATCAGAGAAGCACTGACATAGTGCCAGGCTTGGCACAGTGTCAGGCAGTGTTTCGTTCTGTTGCACATAGAATCGTCATGAGTCAGACCTGACTCAATGGTACCTAACAACAATACCAACACTTTAAGGATGTAATTCAGTAAAGTCTGACCTGAGTTACATAACCATTATGGCTAGAATATTTCCATTATCCTTGAAAATTTCCCTTATGCTCTTTTTAGTCAATCTCTTCCTGACTCCTGACCATCAACTAGACATGCTTTCAGTATAATTTTGCCTTTTCTAGAATTTTACATCAACAGAATCATGACATATAGCTTTTTAAAAACTGTGGTAAAATATCGATAACATGTTTGCCATTTTAATCATTTTTAGTGTACAATTCAGTAATGTTAAATACATTCACACTGACTTATGTAGCTTTTGCCACTTAGTTTCTTTTGCGCGGTAGGTGCTCAATAAATAGCAACTATTACTGGTGCTATCGGTGTTATCAAAGTTCTTGGAGCCTGGTGGTGTTCTTCTTAGGTGCAATAGAGTCAGGTCTTACTCATAGCAACCCTATGTATAGCAGAATGAAATACTCTCTTGACAATATACCATGCCCAGCACTACATCATTGCTTCTCTGTTATTCATAGGGTTTGGATGGCTAATTGTTTCAGGATTGTTTTGGCAGTGGGCTGCCAGGTCCTTCTCCCATTTTTTGCAGGGCTGGGGATTGAACCTAGGGCCTCAGAGGATACAGAGCAAGCACTCTACCAACTGAGCTAAACTCCAGCCCTGGAGTCAGTATACTCAACCAATATCCAGAGGATTATGTTAAAAATTCTATAAGTTTGTACCTCAAGAGCCTAGGGTACATAATTAAGAAAAGATCAAGAGAAACTAATATAAGTATTCATGTAGTGGGCTGAAAAATAGGCCCATAATAATATCTACATGCTAATCCTCAAAATCTGTGAATATGTTACCTCATAAGGCAGAAGGAACTCTGAAGATATGATTAAGAATCTTGAGATGGAGGGATTATCCTTGATCACCTAATTAACCAATATAATTACAAAAGTCCCAAAGAATGATATGAAATGAACACTTACTTCACACCAAATACAAAAATCAACTCAAAATGAATTAAAGACTTAAACATAAGACCTAAAATTATAAAATTACTTGAAGAAAACGGGAGAAGCCAGAAACACAGGCAACCACAGCAAAAATACAAACAACAGGATCACATCAAATTAAGAAGTATTTCCATGACAATGAAAAATATCAGCAGGAATGAAAAGACAGCTACAGATTGGGAGAAAATATTTGCGAACCATACTATAAGGAATATATAAGGAATCCAAATAACTCAATAGCAAGAAAACAATACAATTTTAAAAATGGGCAAATGGTATGAATAGACATTTCTCAAAATAAGGCATACAAATGGCTATAGGTATATGAAAAAATGCTCAGTAAATGCAAATTAAAACCATGAAGAGACATCACATCTGTTAAAATGCCTATTCTCAAAAAGACATAAATAAATGTTGGTGAAGATGTAGAGAAAAGAGAACCCTGCACATTTCTGGCAAGAATATAAATTAGTACAGACACACGGAAAACAGTGAAGTTAATGGAGCTTCCTCAAAAAACTAAAACTAGAGTTATATGATCCAAAAATCCCATTTCTAGGAACTGATATGTATATTCTCATGTTTACCACAGCACTATTAACAAGAGCCAAGATATGGAATTGACCTAAGTGTCTAATGAATGATGAACAGATAAAGAAAATGTGGTATATGTGCATGGAATACTATTCAGTCTTGAAAAAGAAGGAAATACTACAATTGAAATAATATGTACAAACCATGCTAAGTGAAATAAGAGAGACACAGAAAGACAAATATCTCATGATCTCACTAATATGTGGAATCTAAGAATTGAATTCAGGGAAGCAAAGAGTAGAATGGTGGTTACCTGAGGCTGGGGAGCAGGGCAGGTAGAATAGTTAAAGGATATAAATATTTAACTACCAGATGAATAAGTTTAGGAGATCTGTTGTACAGCATGGTATTTGCTAAAAGAGATCTTAGGAGTTCTTACAATAAAAATAACTGTGAAATTTTTAAATTAGCTCAATTTAATCATCTTACAATGTATATATCAAAACATCACACACAGAAATATATACACTTTTTGTCAATTATATATCTGCATGTGTGCACACATATGTATACGTATACATACACGTGTATGCATACTTTTTTTTTTTTTTTTAAGAGAGAAAGCTTTATTTAAAGGTCTTTTTAAGAGAGAAGTAGCTCTGGAGTTAGTGCTGGTTGTACAAATGGAGAACACACTAAAGACCACTGAATTATATGTGTGCTTTAAGATAGCTAAAATGTCTTTCATCTTAGCGACTTGGGAGGATGAGGCAGGAGGATCACAAGTTCAAGGCCAGAGGCAGCCTAATTAACTTAGCGAGACTCTACCTTGAAATAAAAAATAAAGAATGGGCTGGGGGTGCAGCCTAGTGGTAGAGCACTTGCAAAGTATGTTTAAGGCCCTGAGCTCAACCCCAAAGTACCAAAAAATAAAACTAATTAATTAAAAAAAAATAGCTAAAATGGTAGATTTTGTTATACAGATTTTATCTCAATTTAAAAAATTATAGAAAGAGGCAGGAGAGTAAGAGGCAAGGAAGCAGAAGTGAAGACAGAAGCAGAGTTCAGACAGAGAGAACTGAAGATGCTATACTGTTAGCCTTGAAGATGGCCTAGGCCAAGCCAGGAAATGAAGGCAGCCCTTAGGAGCTATAGAAGACCAGACAAATCTCCCCAACATCCTCCAAAAAATTTTGGTCCCAGCCCTGTTGATATCTTGGTATTAGGACTTTTTACCTCCCAAACTAGAAGGTAACAAATATGTGTTGCTGAAGCCCCAAGCTTATGGTAATTTGTTACAGCAGCAAAAGGAAACTCGCAAGCACTGTGTACCAAGCACAGTGTTACATACTTTGCATATGCAAGCAGTATACCAGCAAATTTTGGTTTAGTCACTTTAAATCGTAAGGTACAGAGCAGGCTACAAAAGGAATAACTTATAATACTGAGCATATAATCACTTGTTTCTCAGGTTCCTTGCACCTTAAATTTTAGAGGTTGAGGCTTGGGGACATAGCTCAGTGGTAAAGCACTGATCTAACATATGCAGTGTGATCAAAAAATACAGAGCACATTTACATTTTTTAAATTTATTACAGTAAAAGATACATTGCCATTAATTCCCTTCAAAATACTTTCCATGGCTTCGAACAGACTTACCATTCTCATCACTTTATTTTACTGTAATAAATCTTTTAAAAATTTAAATATTTATTGTATGTTTTTATCATACCCTATAAATGAAGCCCTGGGTTCAATCCCAAGCATTGGAAAAAAAATATCTTAATGCACCTATAATTAAAACAGTGAACTACTCACCAAAGAACAAACAGTCCAGTGAAACAGAATACAAGTCCAGAGATAAAGCAAATCACACAGGGATACTGAATATATGATAAAGAGTGCATTTCAAACCACAGGTGTAAAGATAGGCTTTTAAGGACTGCGGATGCAGATCAGTGACACAGAGCCCTTCCGTAACATGTCTGACGCTCTAGGTTTGATCTCTAGCGTCACCAAAAAAAAAAAAAAGAGAGAGAGCGAGAGAGAGAGAGACTGCTAGTAATAATTTGCTCTCACGATCAAACAAAACTTGATCTGGCATGTAACTAATGGCATGTGCAAGGCAGTTTAAATGTGCTACTAGACATTATTAGCTTAATCAGAGCAAGAATATGTCTTGCAATCATATCAATGAAAGATCATTTCATCTACTCATTGGTATCAATCAGTTAACACTTTTTGGATACTCAAATCTAGTGAGTACATCCTTGTCTTGCTATCAAGGAAAAATATTATGAGATACTTCATCAAATCTGTGGCAAAAATCATAATAGACTCAGACTTGTGGCATTTCCTAAGGCAGATGTATATGATTCGTGCCATGTGAAGCCATGGTAAGCATTATCCCCCCTCCCTTTTTTGTCTGTTTATTGGTGGTGCTGGGGATCAAATCTAGGGTTTTCCACACGCTAAGCAAGTGCTTTACCATTGAGCTCCACACATAGCCCTACCTTCCCTTTCATAACTGCTCTCACAACCATATAATAAAGCACTTTTACAGAAATTGGCAGAAAACCTACATCAGGTTCACCACCCTAATATTTATGTAATATATAGTTTTCCTCTACTCGCAATCCTCTCTTCTGGGGGGGAAAAAAAAAAGAATATTTGCCTGTGCTGTCTTTTGAAACCTTACTTTTCAGTGATTCTTCACAGGTTATTGACAGTTGTTCTTTAAAAAGTTCTCCTAGCCCTCAGCAATTTTCAAACATCAAACTCAGAACATTCTGGAAGCTTTTTTCCTCCCCTCTATTGGTAGATCTCAGCAGGACTGATTTAGTTCAATGGAACTGACATCTGCCACTGAGCTAGAGATGCCCTTTTCTAACAAGGGCAGTTCCTCACTCAGACTTTCCCTTATTATAGACTTGTACATGAGCCCTTGCCCCACACCACATGTAGGTCATTACACGGCAAGGTCTCTGTCTACTGGAAGGCAGGCCACAATGCTCCAATCCAGCTATGTCCCACCTAAGCAACATCTCTGTGAAATAAGAGTCCCAAGAGTCACTCACAATCAGCTTTTCATCTAAGTTTTCTCTAACAAACCCTATTAAATATTTGTACTGTACAGTATTCAATGGGAGAAGGACCTGGCAACCCGCTCCCAAAAATCAGTCTGCCACTGAAAACCCTAAGAACAGCAGAGAAGCACTGACAATAGTGTTTCCCCTGTTGTACAGAGGGTCGCTATGAGTTGGATACCAACTCGACAGCACCTAACAAAAAACAAAAAACAGTATTCAAAGTTTTTATACTCATGTCTCATTCACACAACTATATATCAGCTATTGACCCTCTCTCATTTCTGACCAATGAGAATGTTCTGGTAACTTTTCTATAATGAGTAACAGGAAAGTAAGAAGACAATTCAGAATTGGATCAGATGACCTGCTTTTCATGGAATGAGATTTGAAGCAAGTAGCAGGGTGGGAGAATGATAAACTACAGTCAAGAAGCTCAACACACTTAGAGTACACAGTGCCACGGACTGCAGCCAAGTAGGAAGCACATACATATCTATGGAAGAAACAAAGAAGTGAACTGAAGAGTCCAAAATTACATCCTACCTACTCCACCACATTTCTTTATACCGGTTATACCAGACTATCATTCCTCCAGAAAATAACTATTCTATCCTCACTGTAATATAGTGTGTCTAAAAAGGGGATCTAGTGGAGAGAAACAGGTGAGCTCCTAGTAAACATAGCATATCAAATCACCAGTAGGAAAAGTAACCCTAGCTTGATCAAGTACCTTGATCACAGATTTACCAGGCTTTATTTCAATTTGCTGTATTGTCCTTCACAGATATTATGAAGCAAAAAAAAAAAAAAAAAAAAAAAAAAAAAAAAAAAAAAAAAAAAAAAAAAAAAAAAAAAAAAAAAAAAAAAAAAAAAAAAAAAAAAAAAAAAAAAAAAAAAAAAAAAAAAAAAAAAAAAAAAAAAAAAAAAAAAAAAAGAAACTTTAATATATTGAAAGTTTATGTCAATTCTGCATGAAGCAAATCTATCAGACCATTTTCCAATACCTCAGATGATCAGTAACATATCTTTAACAATAAAGTATTTTTAAAATTAAGGTATAAACATTATTTTTTGAGACAGAAGGCTATTGCACACTAAAAAGACTACAGTGTAAGTAGTAAGAAATGAAAAAATTCATGTAACTTTTGCTTTGTTGTGGTATTTGCTTTATTGCAATGGTCTTGAACTGAACACGAAGTATCTCCTAGATATGGCGGTATATCTAACCTAAATTCTGTCTCTTTCCCTCTCCTGGTTCATCTTCCCCAGAGACCCACCTCCATCGTACAATGCACAGAAATCTGATCAACAATGGATACCCAGCATGAGGAGAACGGTCATGCTGTGTACTCTGACCCAGAAGCTGCTGAGGAATACAGCAAAGAGTCACTTGCACAGACACCTTCTGTCCCCATTGAAAACAGCTGTGAGTCACAGATAGATGCATGCAACACTGGAGATCACCTATAGACTCTGGCAGCAGTCATTTAATTCAACATTTTATATCATTAATACATATTAATACACACTTTATGTCCTTGACAATGCCTATTGATCATGAATAATTAATGCTAAAAAAAGAATAAGTGGTTGTTTCAATTACATAGACAAATAGTAAACATTTATATCTCAAAATTAGTACTACTATAAGCCCACTGAAATAAATGTAGCAAGCCAGGCACAGTGGTACATGCCTCTAAGCCCAGCAACTCTAGAGAGTGAGGCAGCCTGTATAACTCAGTGAGACCCTGTCTCCAAACTTAAAAAAAAAAAAAATTTTTAAATAGGCTTGGGGTGCAGCCCAGTGGCAGAGCACTTGCAAAGTATGTCTGAGGCCCTAGGTTCAAACACCAAGTACAGCAAAAATGAATAAATAAATAAATAAAATAAAATCAATGTAGCATCACAATGAGAAACTAAATACAAGACAATGTTTTACAGAGCTATTTTCTTTGGAAACTTAATAAAGGTTCAGGAACATCAGACCAATATTTAATCAAGTAAGTTAACATGCGTGTATTTACTGTCTTGATTATTTAAACTCCAGCTAATTTTATTTTCTCAAATACGCATGAGATTCTACCTCTTTATTTCAGTGTTAGAGCTTGAATAATGAAAATATTTTTGTAGCTTTAACCTGTTACATTTTAATTTTAGAAAATATTGTTTGTACTCTTAAATCCATGAGAATTTCTTGCCAATGAATAATTTGTTCAAAGTCAAAAATGGAAACTCTGGTTTACTAAAGGATCAAGATTAACCTTTTTTTATATATAGGCAAATCACTTTTAACTCTTCACAAATGGGGTGCAGAGGTGGGAAACATGTTCACTCTCCAGATCAGTCCTACAGAACACACATTTTCCCACTTAGTTCATCAGTAGGACTTCCACCCACCAGCACTGAAAACCTGTAATCCCAGCAAGCAAGAGCCATACTTGTGTGCATGCACTCATGTGAAAATATCACACACACTAAATTGCATTGAGGCCGTGACAACATGCAACTTAGTAATGTGCAATATCTCCACCAGAGCAAGCAGAATGGGAGCATCGGGGAAGAAGGGTGAGATGTGTACATTCAGGAAACAACATGCTGCTAAAGGGAGGAAAATGGTTTGGGGATAAAGGAGGCATGCCACTAATTCAAAAATTCATGAAATGAAAACCTAATCACAAACGTACTCAATTTAGAAGAACATTGACAATAATAAGGTTCAAAAATTCAATGACACAGTGATCGTAAAGGAGCCACATATTTCAGAAAGCAAAGCTTCAAAACAGACACTTTCCCTGTCTGGTCATGCAGTTACCCCCAATTTCATTCCACTTTTAGCATAGATATGGATCATATAAAATGAGTTTAATGGTTTCCATTTAACTGCAACACTGATGACGATTAATGACTTGTTTTATAAAATGTGATATCACTGAATTTACAGACCAAACTGTACTTTAAGGACATTACAATATTTTCATGACCATTTGTGTACATTTTTCAACTTAAAAATCTTTCTTCCTGAAGAAACATATTCCTTCTTGAACACAATCCTTTACAATATCACTTAGAAAATGAACTTACTGCTATCTGCTCTATACAAGAGATTCGTGAGAGGAATCCATGTAAAACGTGCACATTTTAAGTCTTGGATTTGATATAGTAAAGAAATAGTCCATAGTACTTGGACTTCAAAAATTTATCTTGAATGACAATCTTTAACTTTTATAACTTGATATAGCTTAGGTCAGAGAAATGGTCCAGGTCATAACACATTTTCTAGTCTGTACCAGATTTACCAAACTCACAGAAGTCAATCAGCTTTGAAAATCAATAGGACTCCATTTCTGGTACTGATAGTTGTTAAACACTTTTTTCTGTATTAAAAATAAAGTGAAGCCAGGTATGGTGGTATACACCTATAATCCCAGCACTTGGCAGGCATAGGCAGGAGGATCATGAATTCGAGGCCAGCATGGTCTACATAATGAGTTCAAGGCAAGCTACACAGTGAGACTCTGACTCAAAAAATAAATAAATAAATAAATAACAATTTTAAAAAGGAGGCAATATATTTGGTACAAAAAAACAGATGATTCAATGACAGGCATTCTAGAGGGCAGTCAGTAAGTGGCTTATCTCCTGAAAGCAAAATGAGAAAATTTAAGAATTTGGTTTGAAAACAGAAAAGGTTGTGTGAGAATAAATCAGTGCTAATGAAGGATACTTTAGGAAAAGCATCATCTTTCCTAAAACATTCTTTATGAACAAAGCAGATTTCTGTACAGTTTGGCTTAAGTTGCACTGACTGGACGATTGCTGCTAGCCTCTGAAATGGTTGCTTCAATAGTTTAATTCTGTTGGAAAGACAGTCATTTTCCCTTCTGGGGAGAGCATATCTGAGCAGGAATGGTATCACTTAGATAAGCAAAAGATAACCTAATGTTGGAGTTTTCACCATTTTGCTTACCCAGTAAGGATGATAAGCAAAGGTCAAACAGCCTTAGAAAGGATAATAAAATTAATACTTTCCTGAAGACAGTATCACTTTGAAAGCTGTTATGTTAGATAATGCACTCCCGAACTAGAATCATTACATGGATGGCTCCATGTGGATACCTAAAGGTACCATGTAAGTGCCAAGAGCACTTTTTAAATCCCTCTTAACATCTAATCCAACCAAAAGTAAAGTATTAATGAAAACATTACCCAAAGTTTGCTTGAAAGAAAAAGGGAAATGATATACTTTAGGTGCAGGCATCCTAATGGAATACAACTGAGGGTTTCCAAAGATCAAAAGTATTCCCTCTGTCTGTTACATGAATATAGTAAAAGTAAGCCAAAATCAGAGAAGATTATCAGGTCTACTCCACACAATGGTTTGTTTTTTTGTTTTGTTTTGTTTTGTTTGTGGTACTAGGGGCTGAACCCAGGGCCTCACGCTTGCATGCTCTGCAAGTACTGGACCACTGAGCTGCACCCCCAGCCCATTTTTTTTTACATTTTGAGACAGGGTCTCACTAAGTTACACAGACTGCCTCTGGTCTCGAACTTGCGATCCTCCTGCCTCCACCTCCAGAGCCGCTGGGATTACAGGCATGCGCCATCACGCCCAGCTACAATGGTATTTTTTTAAGTATGTGGAAACAGAAATGCCAGCCAAAGATTCATTACTCAATAGAAGCTCAAGACCACCTGGCTAACAACTCACTACAAAGAGAAGTTCCAATGGATAATATGAAGTTCTGAGTAGCTATTCACAAAAAGTAAAAATGTAAAGCCATGTTAATAAACAATGAGGGACAGGGTTGAGGGAGAAGCTGAGAGAGGCCTGAGCTGCAAATGGCCTCTCTTCACCAGACATAAAGAAAAGTGGGCCAAGCAGCCAGTGACTTAGAAAGAGCCTATGGTGTATAGAAACTGAAGAATCACATTCAGAAACCAACCTTGAAATAAATGGACCCCAAAATCATGATGGAATTTCTGACTGGTGTCTACAATGTATAAAGAGCTGATGACTTGGAGGCAACTAGAGACTCTGCATTTCCAGTATCTAACTCATCTCTGCCAAAGGCACAGCCTGGCTACAGAGGGACAGAGGAAGAAACAGGTAGGGTATCTATTCCCCTCCCAAATCCAAGTTAGAATTTCTTGGAATAGAAGAGGGTTCTGAGGTGAAATGTATGTAGTGGTAGAGGACAGTTCTCCTAAGCAGTGACATCATGACACAGAAGCTAGACTAAAGTTCTGCTGGTGGAAAGCTGATGGAGGCAGCATCGCCTCTTTGTAAGCAGGAAAGTAGATTATCAAACTCTTTGGGGTTTTTTCCTTAGTAACATGTGCACTGCTTACAGGATCCTTTCGAAATGAGACCAAAATCTTGGGAATACCAGAATCCTTCACTGGTTTAGCACTGCATGTTTCTAGGAGGCTTAAGACAGAGAAAAGGCTTCTCATGGAAAGCAGCTGGTAAAGGGAATAATGGTAATAAAAATAGCATAAATCTTATCCCTAACCTGATAGCTTCTTCAACAGACTGGCCAATGATATTAGAGGAAGGACCTGGCTGAGATAGTGGTGTCAGGCTTATCACCCACTTCACTGGCTTGTAGTACTCATCACTGGAACTTAATAGATAAAACAGTGTGGTCAGGAAAATTATCTGCAAAACAAAGGACAGTTATCTCCTAAAACATCGCATTTGGGAAACTACAGGAAGAGAGACATCTACAAATACAAAGAGAACCAAAAAAATGCTTTAACAGAGAAGGAAACATAATGTGTACTTATCTAGACAATACACACCAGAGAGAGGACGAAATTGAGAAGGGCAGTGCCACTATAGAAGAGGATGGTCAGCAGTGTAGTGACAGTGGTGAACAGCAGGCTCACATTCCGGCTCATAACAATCCACAGGGACTCCAAGATCTGACAGAGAAGGAAAGGGAGATGTCAGAACTAACCCTCATAAAAGGATTTGCTACAACCATCTAGTGAGCTTTCATAAAGTGTATTACTACCATAACCAAAAACATAAGAACTGAGGACTACTTTAAATGAAAGGGGGAAAAAAGCAGTCAAAAACATCCATGTTCAATAATAAGGAAAATGGTTAGGCAATTATGGTGAATCGATTTCAAACAATATTAGTCAGCTATCAGAAATATCTCTATTATAACAGAAATAACTTATTATGTAATGCTAAGTTTAAAAGGGCTGGGGTTTAGCTCAGTTGGTAGAGTGCCGGCTCTGCACTCTCTAAAGACCTGGGTTCCATCCCCAACACCACAAAAATGGGAGAAGGATGTGGTAGTCCACTCCTGAAAACAATCCTGAAATAATCAGCCATTGAAAACTCTAGGAGGGTCTCTATTATGAATTTGACCCAACCCAATGGCACCTAACAACAATAAGTTTAAAAAATGGGATACAAATTTTTATATATTGTTAAAACTATAAAACTGGAATGTATACCAAAAAATGCCCAAAGGAACATATGTCAGAATATACCCTTTGGTTATATTTATTTTGTAGGGTCATGATGGCATACACCTATAATCCCAGCACTCGGGAGGCTAAGGCAGGAGGATAGTGAGTTCGAGACCAGCCTGAGCTATATAACAAGATGCTATCTCAGAGAGAGAGAGAGAGAGAGAGAGAGAGAGAGAGAGAGACAGACAGACAGACAGACAGACAGACACAGAGACAGACAGAGAGAGAAAAGTGCAACTCATGAAATTGTAGCATTTGTTGAATTAGCTGCCTATCCTCCACTCTTGCCATCTACAACTTAGATTCAACTACAAATATAAAAACTATTCCTTCAAGGATCATTAAAATACAATGAGAGTAATGAAAAGATAAAGCCAAGGGTACAGCCTTTCCTGAAATAGAGAATGACCACTCTATTGAGACCTACTGACTTCATTCGATCCATCTGCTGCAAATTCACTACAACTCAGTATCAAGATGGTTATGCGTATGTTAAATATAAATAAAGGAAGCTGTATAGTACCTACAGCACACTTGCATGTTTTTATTTCCTATCCTTTCATCAACTTAAATTCCCTCATGATAGTGTCTGTTCTATTCTTCCAGAGTAGACTTAATGAAAAACATGCAAGCAGAGCTAGGCATATGTGATGTACACCTGTAATCCAGGACCTGGGTGGCTAATGCAAGAGGATTATGAGTTCGAGGACAGCCTGGGCTACACGAAAAGAAAGGAAACAAGAAAGAAAGGGAAAGAGAAAGGAAAGGAAAAACAAAGGAAAAAAGAAAAATATGAAAGCAAAATGATCAAAAAACACATTCTGTTCCACAAATCTCACAAGAATGCTGTGAGGGAAGCAATACATATAATAGCATTTGTATTTTATAGATCTATAATCTGAAGCTGAGAGGCTTTAAAAAACTTTCCCAGAGGCACAGAGTAAGAAGGAGAAATACAGCTGGAAACAGAACTCATAATGTCTGATTTTTATTTTGATGCCTTTCTGAAACAGCAGATCTGTTTTTTGTCATATGTTCAAGTTATACCATCTGTTCTGTGAAAGGCTTGTCTATTCCTTTCCTACCTCAAATGTATAATTTACAAAGGCACATTTTGTGCTCTCAGCATTTCTCACAAACCTCAGCTAAGTCTTTGTAAGAGAACTTCGGGAGGCTGGTTTTAGTTACAAAAACTCCTTACATAAAATCTTGAAAATGTTTCACTCACTATGCCTACAAAAATATGCAAGATTGACTATTTGACCTTGTGGGATAAAGAATGAATGAACAATGCCACTGATACCAAGAAACAATGCCTTTATTTTGTGATTTTGACAAAACATTCTTTTGGGGGCTTCAGTCATTCTGGAACTTTTATTTAAAAATTTTTAAATAGTTTCTGGGTTACACTGATAGAAAGTACCCTCTTGTAATTCTTAAGAAATTAACTGAATACATTAATTGTAGGCTGTTTCTAAAACAATCAAGTTACCTTTCTTATTTGAAAGAAAGGAGATGAACTGGAGAAAATAGAGGAAAAGACATTTTTAGAATACTAACTAAATCCTTAATGTGAAATAGTTTTAGTTTCAGCTGGGCGTGGTGGCGCATGCCTGTAATCCCAGCAGCTTGGGAGGCGGAGCCAGGAAGATTGCAAATTTGAGACCAGAGGAAGTCTGTGTAATTTAGCAAGACCCTGTCTCAGACAGTAAAGAGGAAAAAAAAAAGGGGCTGGGGGTGCAGCTCAGTGGTCCAGCACTTGCAAAGCATGCAAGCGCGAGGGCCCGGGATCAACCCCCAGTACCACAAAAAAAAAGAAAGAAAGAAAGAAAGAAATAGTTTTAGTTTATATGCCAGTTAGAAAGGAGGAAATCATTAAGGCAGAAACAATAAGAAAGCCCCTAAAACTCTAAATATGAAAGACTTATGGGGACAAAATGTATCGCAAGTTAAAAATAGAAGACATAACTGAAACTATGTTAAGAACAAAGTCACTAGCCATGAAATATAAACCCAGGAGTCTCAGCCAAGCAATTAAGCAATGTGCTAATGAAAGGTGGTCTCTGCTGTGGGTAAGAAACAACCAAGGTGTTTCACCATTCTTCTGCTGTTCTGCATTCCTTCACTATGAGTCTACTCCTCACCAAATAACCTTTTGTTTATTTATTTGGCTTCCCAGGTACTTAGAGAGAGCCACTGGTCCACTTTCTATGAAACCAGTGAAGACTCAAAGGAAGCAGTTCAGGAAAACAGAAGAATAGAACACTGCAAGGATGCAGCAGTCAAAATAAGCGAAAATGTTTCTCCCAGCAAGACGGAGCGTTCTCTCTGCATTAAGAGTTTGGAAGGTGCCTGGACACAAGGACTACATGAGCTCCACTGTTCTCTGGTTCCTATCTTTCTTATCTAGTTACACAGGAAGGGAGTTGAGCTAGTTGATCACAAACACCATTTCAATTCTGCCACTGTGTTTCTAACCACAAAAATAATTATTATTCAAGCTGTAATATCTCTTTCTTAATTAGTTTAATTGACAACCTAACACCATGCTAAATTCTAAGATACTGATAAATGAGATTCATACTGCCCCAAGAACTTAAAATCTAGTCAGGGAGACTCAGTATAAACAGTAAAGAGTCAAAACTGGGAGGAAAAAATAATAAATGCAAGATCAATCTGACAGTAGGGAAACCTCAATGTGCTCTGAAATCCACCGAGAAGAGTACAGGAACAAGACTCTCTCTCAGTTACCTATTTACCACAATAAAGAGAAAGTAGAAACATAAAGATGTGAAACCAGGACTGTTGAGTTTCCCAGAGGATGAAACATATTTTGCAAGATAATACAGTATTATAACAAAAGCCTGGTTTCTGGACCCAAGGAAAAAAGAACTAACTTTGAATATTAACTGTTACTTAGTAGGCCTATTTAATACCACTGAGTCTGTTACTAAAATGGAAGCAGTATCAGTTTTGCAGAGACTTTAGGAATTAAATCAGAAAATATTTGAAAAGCACCTAGCACAACATTTGACATAAAATATTTGATATAAAAACCACTAAATAAGTATCTGTTCCCTAAACTGTCCATTACTCATTATTTAAATGTATTTGTTGTTGTTGTTAGGTGCCAAAATTTGTTTAGGCATACAATCTTTTTTCCACTCCCTTAAAAAAATGTTTTTGGACTACATGGCTAAATTGTTTCAGTTTCAAAAACTGCCTATCCTTTTCTCTCCATAAAATTCATAAAATTTAAATGATTTTTCTGTATCATGTCTTAATTTAAATCAGTAACACTTCACTAATCAGTAACAAAGCCCTTAAAATTCAACTACTAAAGGCTCAACACAAGACAAAAAAATGACATGTTAACTTTTAGTTAACACACCTGATTTTGGGGGAAAAACCAAACATTCAAATGTATTATCAGAAGATATGCTATCTTGCCTATGCACTAACATTAAAAAACTGTCTAGGAGGACCATAAAACAGTGTGGAATCTATTGACTACTGGTTTCTGCTGTAGGCTAATCCAGCAGGGACCATCCAATTTGCTCTTAAGTATTTCACTCTTAAGAATGATGCAGTGGTGCATGCCTATAATCCCAGTGACTCAGGAAGCTGAGGAAAGAGATCACTTCTTTGAGGCCAGAGGCAGCTTGTGTAACTTAGCAAGACCCTAACTCAAAATAAAAGATAAAAAATGGACTCAGTGGTGGAGTTCAATAACCCTCCCCTCCCCACCCCCCCAAAAAAAAAGAAAGAAAAGAAAAAGGAACAGACTGCCAAGGGTCACCAAAGATTTGAGGATAGCTCCAAATACACACACAAAAAAAGAGAACAAAACAAACTTTAAAGAAACCCAGAGCAAACAGAGCAGTAGACATTTAAAGTTTTTATCAGTAATATCCCTAAAGAAATAAAAAAGTAAGTTTCAGAATATAAGAGCCACTGGATATTACCAGTATGATACAGAAATCAATTCAATCAAGGTTTCGAAAGTAAAGCTGAAAGGCCAGACAAGGTGGCGCACATTTGTAATCCCAACACTCAGGAGGCTGAGGCAAAAGATGTTGAGCTACAAAGCCTGGGCTACATAGTGAGTTCAAGGCTTGAGCTACACAGTGAGACCTTGTGTCACAAAACCAAGGCCAGACAATATAGCTCATAAGTACAGTGTTTTTGCTTAGCACACAGAAGACCCTGAGTTTGATTCCTAGCAAAAGAAAAGAAAAGAGAAGAGGGAAAGAGGGAGAAAAAAAGGAAGGCAGGGAAGAAGGGAAGGAGGAAGGGAGGGGAAGGGGGAAGAGACAGAGAGGGAAGGAAGGAAAGAGAAGGAAGGAGGAGGGGGAGAAGGTGGGAGGGAAGGAGGGAGGGAGGAAAGGAGGAAGAGAAGGAGGAAGGAAGGGAGGGAGGGAGGGAGAAAGAGAGAGAGAGAGGGAGGCAGGGAGGGAAAGCTATTTCTCAGAGGAGAAAAAAGAAAGAAAATGCCAAAGAGAAGAAATCAGAAAAGAGTATGCAAAAATTAAGGAAACACATCAGGACAGGCCCAATCTCTAAAAAACATTTTAGAAAGCCATAAAAATTGAAGGACACGAATTTCCAGCTTGATTCCAAACTGTGTCTTAGGAAGGGAAGAGTGTAAGTGCAGGGAGACAGGTTGAAGGAATTGTAAGAAAATCCCAAAGAAGATAAAGAAAGCACTCAACCGAAGGACTTATAAGAAAGTCACATCTTTACCTTTATCTTCCATATTTGGAAGCCAAAAGATAATATCTAAAATGGCAAAATAAGAAAGAGCAGTGTAAACATTACTTTAGAAACCCACAGGTGAACTTCTGGAGCAGACAGCTAATCCTGGAGCCTCATGGAGAGGCATGGAACAGGAAGACACTGCTTTTCTTTAGTAAAAATCTTAAAGCACTGACTTTCAGCTATGGTTATATATTAATTTGCTAAAATCTTTAAAAATTTAGCATTGCAAGCCTGGACTTTTCTTAATTTGATAAAAGTCACAAGTTTATGCACAAGAAAATTCTCCTGAGCCGGGCGCAGTGGTGCACACCTGTAATCCCAGCGGCTCGGGAGGTGGAGGCAGGAGGATCACAAGTTCGAGACCAGAGGCAGTCTGCGTAACTTAGTGAGACCTTGTCTCAAAAAGCAAAATAAAATGGGCTAGGGGTGCAGCTCAGTGGTCCAGCACTTGCAAAGCATGCAAGTGGGCGGCCCTAGGTTCAACCCCCAATACCACAAAAATAAATAAATAAATAAATAAATAAATAAATAATTCTTCTCACCTCTGTAAAGTACATGCCAAGGCACCTCACAAAGTCTACTCTAGGATGATGATGATGGGAAAGTAGGTGGGAAACTATCAAGCTAAACCTTTACCCACTCAGTCTCTCTAATGTAATTGGAAAACACATTTCCATGTATCGGGGATTTGCCCACCAAAAAAGGTGAGGACATTCTGGTGAACCTGGGGAATGAGGGTACCTATTTGAGACTCTGACAGCCCATAACATTACTCATATGCTTCAGGACTCAGCATCTCTCAGTTATTCTTTAACCTGTCTGGTACCAGGGGAGCCAAAATTAAGATCTATGGCTAATGTACATTTTTCTTGTGCATTTAGAGTTCTCAAAACCTATAAATATCATGGCATTAAAAACAGGGTAGTGGAAGGCCTCGATGAATGTAAAGAAAATCTAGAATTAGAGTTTGTTTTTATTAAGTCCAGTTTAGCTACAAATACTACATCTTACCGAAAGAAATGTCTCAATGTTCTCGTGGACAAAGGAGACAATATCCTGCCAGTCCAGAATGTCTCCCAGCCAGCTATTCTGACGACTTAGATGCATCTTGTGTCCTTTGTGCTTTCCAGAATGTGTTATATTCTACAGAATAAAACAGTCCAGAAATGAAATTTCCATCTTAACCTAAATAAACCAAAGAATAAATGTTTCGTTCTTTATTTAATAATGCAAGATGAAAAACCTCGCATTACTTAAATCAACTAAGCTGCTGTAATAATCTGTACCCCATCATCATTTAATAAAAGGGGAAAAAGTCAACTAAGAACCCCATCTAAAGATCTTGAATACAACATTTTTCCATTTATAATCTAGGTACCATGTCTAAGCATAATTCAAGTGCTTCCCTTATATGTTTTTTTAATACAATTCATCCCTCAACACATAAACAGTATACCAACACAGAATTCACTCTCATCTTTTTCTTTTTTATTTTTTCTTTTAGCTCCTCCATCTTTTTGTTAGTCTCCTATCTTTGCTTTTTTCTTCCTTTTTCATCTCCTTTGATAAAAGAGCAGGAAGACTGTGACAAGGAGCCAAGAATAAGGAGGGAAATCTAATTTGTGCATCTGGAAGAGAATTACAGAGGCAGAGATGCAGGAACAAGCAAATTTGAAAGAGAAGTGAATAAATAAAGTGATCAGTGAGGTTAAAATTCAGAGGTAAATTTTTAAAAATATATTTTCCATGTCCTTCCATTCTTCCACTCTTGCAAATGGAGCAGTAATATTAATCTCTGTTATACAATGCAGAAAGACTTTAGGTACCAGTAATGAAATAAAGCAAGCACTATAATGACCAACTTACAGATGTGTGCTTTTAAGACTCTGATATTCCTCCATTAAAATCAGGCTCAGAAGGGGTGAAAGACAAGAAAAGCAGTACGTTAAGAAGCCCCAGAGGGCTGGGCACAGTGGCACACACCTGTAATCCCAGGGACTGGGGAGGCAGAGGCAGGAGGATTGCCATTTGGAGACCAGAGGCAGTATGCATAATTTAGCGAGACTCTGTCCCAAAAAAGAGGGGGGGAGGGGTTGAGGGTACAGCTCAGTGGTATACCACTTGCAAAGAATGCAAGTGTGAGGGCCTGGGTTCAACCCCCAGTACCGAAAGTGGGGGGGGGGGGGGGAAGCCCCAAGGCAAAAAATAATGATCTTTCTAATTACCAAAACTTCTCAAGAGGTGGAATCAAATACATAATGCTCTATCTAACATTCCCCTATTAGTTTTAACCCCCACTCTTCAAAACCTACAAAAACCAACAATAGCCAGGAGTGGTGGCACATGCATATAACCCCAGCGACTTGGGAAGCAGAAGCAGAAGGAATGCAAGTTTCAGGCCAGAGGCAGCCTGTGTAACTTAGCAAAACCCTGTCTCAAAATAAACAATAAGAGGGGGTGCAGCTCAGTGCTAGAGCCCTTGCAAAGTATGTGTGAGGTCCTGGGTTCAATTCTTGAGTACTGAAGCAAAACAAAAAACAACAACAACAAAACTCCCCAACACTAGTCCCTCAACCCATCCCAATGCAAGACTACATAACTTGAAACACATTAAGGAATATATTCAAAGTCAGCCTACCTCCTCTAAAAGAGATTTATATCTGCTCTCCTATTCCTTATATGACCTATTGGAAAAATCACCAGCTCTGCCTCACTATAAAAACAGCACGGTTCTTGACTAGTTCTGGTGAGATGTCACCAGAACTAGTCAAGAACCTAACTCTGTAGAACCAGCTGCTTTCAAATCCATCATTTTTATACTTAGTGAAAGTATTATTTTCCATCACTAATTCTGAAGTAAGAGTACATAAGCATAAATAGCATACAAAGTTGATTTAAAATAAAAGCCTCTAAATTTTCAGATCTTCTGGGTGCTGTAGTACACATCTGTATCCTCAGCAACTCAGGAGGCAGAGGCAGGAAGATTGCAAGTTCAAGGCCAGAGGCAGCCTGCACAACTTAGTAAACTTCTGTCTGAAAATAAAAAATAAAAAAGGGGTTGTGTGTGCAGCTCAGTGGTATACCACTTCCCTATCATGTGCAAGGCCCTGGGTTCATCTCCTCAGTAAGAAAAGACAAGACCCAGGAGCAGTGGTACATGCCTGTAAAACCAGCGATTTGGGAGGCAGAGGCAGGAGGATCGCAAATTTGAGACCAGAAGCAATCTGCATAATTTCGCCAGACCCTGTCTAAAAAACTAAAAAAAGTGGGCTGAGGGTGCAGCTCAGTGGTATAGCACTTGCAAAGCATGAAAGCTAGAAGTATTCAAACCCCAGTACCAAAGAAAGAAAAAAGAAGGAAGGAAGGAAAGAAGGAAGAAGGGAGGGAAGGAGGGAGGGAGGAAGGAAGGAAGGAAGGAAGGAAGGAAGGAAGGAAGGAAGCAAGCAAGCAAGCAAGCAAGCAAGCAAGCAAGCAGGCAGGCAGGCAGGCAGAGGTCGATAAAGAAAGAAAGGAAGAGAGGGGAGGGAGGGAAGGAAGGAAAGAACGCTTTTAGGTCTATTTCCACTTCCTAAAAGAGAAAAGATCTTAATGTCTAAAACTATACTATCCAAAACAGTAGCAAGTAGCATGTTGCTACTGAGCACTTAAAATGTGGCTAGCCCCCAAATTAAAATGTGCTGTTGGTGTAAAAATACACATTAAAAGCCAAGTGTTGTGGTGCACACCTATAATTACAGCAACTGGAAGGCTGAGGCAGAGAGATCGCAAGTTCAAGCCTAGAAGCAACCTGTACAACTCAGCAAGACCCTGTCACAACAACAACAAAAAAATAGTGTGTGGGGGAGGGAAGAGTGCAGCTTAGTGGTGGAGCACCTGCTTAGCATGTGAGAGGCCCTGGTTTCAACCAGTACTGCCCTCCCCCAAACACATCTGTTTTCAAAACCTTATTATAAAAAAATATTGAGTACCTTATTAAATTTTTCCTACAGACTACAAATTGAAATGGGGTATTTGGGGTATACTGGCTTAGGTAAAATATATTATTAAAAGTAATCTCATCTGTTTGAGTTATTTAATGTAGCTACTAGAAAAATTAATGTCACATATGTGGCTTACTGGGGCTAGGGATATAGCCTGGTGGTATAGCTCGCACCTAATATGCACAAGGCCTTGGGTTCAATCCCTAGTACAAAAAAAAAAAAAAAAGTGGCTGCATTACATTTCTCCCGCACAGAGCTAGTCTAGAGGACAAGATGCTGTCTATAATAATGAATAGAAGATGGACTAATGACACACCATAGGGATTAACAAGCATTGCCATAGAGACTAATCGTCAATACAAGCTGACTTCTAGTGAAAGGGCTTAAGATCCTGCTGTTAAAAATTACAGTAACGGTGTTGGAGGTGTAGCTTAGTGATAGAACATTTGCCTAGTATGCACAACACCCTGCATTCAAGCCCCGGCACCATACTCAATAAATTATAATAAGTGAAATTCTAATGTTAATATACTCTATCGAGTCAGTCTATAAAGTAAAAGGACCTTATTAGTTTACAATGGAATCCTTGGCTAAAATAACTTACCTTTACAAACCAAGAATGATATAGTCTGTCCCAGAGTTCTAGTACTTGCTTCTCAATTACAGCTGTATTGTTCACCTTATCTCCTAGAATTTTATGAAGCTAAAAAAAAACAAAACAAAACAAAAAGAAAATATAGACATAATCTGATTAATATTCTAGGCAACAATTCAGTAAGATTAATACATGCTAGGCCTTCATTTGTCCCAAAACAAACTAAAATGTTCAGACTACTTAATTCTCTCAAGCCGCATTATGCTATTTTCTTAAACTATTCTTCCATGTTCTCAGTAAATTCCCTTTCCTCTCTCACGTTTTTGCTTCTCTTTGTCTTTCTTCTATTGTCAGGTCTTTAACAGAGCTACCACAGGTTTTAAGAGAATTGTGCAAAGAAGCCACACTTACAAATCTATCTGACCTTAGCTACCCAGAGAAAAATCTTTTCCCTGTGAACCCAGTGTCCATCAACAATATATATACAAGTCTCATGTTGTTGTTGTTGTTGTTGCTGTTAGGGGCCGTCAAGTCGGTATCCGGCTCATAGCAACCCTGCATACAACAGGCAAAACACTATTGTCAGTGCTTTCTCTGCTGTTCATAGGGTTTTCAACGGCGGATTGATTTTTGAGAGTGGGTTACCACGTCCTTCTCCCAAGCCTACAGCACCTGGTGTTCCCAGGTGGTCTCCCATCCAAGTACTAACCAGGCCCAACCTTGCTTAGCTTCTGAGATCTGATGGGATCAGATGCCGCAGGGCTACAGCTGCAGTCCAAGTCTCATGTTACATGTCTATTACTAAAAGTTACCAAACAATGTTAAGTAAAAATTTAGGACCTAAGCTCCAAACACAAATCTTTCCCTTACTACACGATATCAGGCCTCAGATAACTGATTGATAGGATGGGCTTCTGGGTTTGTGGGAATAAAGTACACCGAGACAACAAAACTACCTCACACTCTTTATGCTATCTTACCCTACTTCTTATTTATTATTAAAATTATCTTGTAAGGCTGAAGATATAGCTTAGTGGTACAGTGCTTGCCTAGCATACGCAGGGTCCTGGGTTCTAGTCCCAGCATGGAGGGGAAAATGTAACATGAAAGATAATTTTAAAAGACAAACATTGATTTCTAGTTCTCTATCCTGAATATAAGTACTTCCACTTTGCATTTCTTCTGTAACATTCTGCTTATTTACATACATGAAATCCAGAAATCTCTGTTCTTTTGAGTCACTAATATTTCATCTTTAATGTTCATAACCTTCTCGATTTTTGAGCTTTTTGTTTTTGTTTTGCAATTAAGGGGGGTGTTCAATACAGGGCCCCCCACATGCTACACAAGTGCTCTACCACTGAACTGCCCTTCAACTCCTTTCATATTTTTCATTTTTAGAGAGGGTCTCACAGGCTATCTATGGTCTCAAATTCATGATCCTCCTGCTTCACTTGCTGGGATTACAGGCATGAGCCACAGTGCCTGGCTATCACCTTCTTATTTTTAATGGTTTTATACCAGTTCATTAAATTCTATTGTTACCTAATCCTTACTCATAGGACATACAGGTGGGTTCCTAGTTTTTAATGTCATAATACTGCACCAAACATTTTTATACATAGCTTTTTTTCCCTCACCCTCTTCCTCCTTCCTTCCTTTTCTTCCTGCTTTCCTTCTTTCCTTTTTTCTTTGCAGTGCTTGGGATCAAACCCAGGGTCTTACACATGCTAGGTAAGCCCTCTGTCACTAAGCAATATCCCCAGGCCTTGCCTTTTTTTCCCCCCCTTACTCCAAATAGTAAGATAAATGAACAGGAATCAAAGAAAATGATGGTTCTGACTATGCATTGCAAAGGAATTTCTGTAAGGATTGTACAGATTAACACTTTGACACTCTATGAACAAACCCATTATCCCATAGACTTATGTGTTAACTGAAACTCATTTAGAAAATTTAGTACATATAAAATGATAATCAATTATTTATTCTTTTTTCTTTTCTTCTTTTTTTTTTTTTTTTTTTTAATTTTTACTTTTTGGCAGTGCTAAAGGGTTGAATTCAAGGCCTTGTGCATACTTTGGAAGTGTTCTACCACTAAACTGCACCCCTAGCCCATTTTTTATTTTTTAATCTTGAGACAGGGTCTCACTGAATTATGCTGGCTGCCTCTGGCCTTGAACTTATGATCCTCCTGCCTTTGCCTCCCAAGTTGCTGGGATCACAGGCATGTACCACCACACCTGAATATTCTTTTTCTTTACTGATAAGAGTGTGATCATTTTCCCATAATGATTTATAGCATGCATAAGCATACTTTTTTTTCCATCTGATGTTGGTCTTATAAATATTTGAACCTGTTGTGAAACATTTGATCTAAATATATATCTTCATACTTAATTGATTTATTAAAAACAGACATAAATTAGTAAATATAATACAAGCCATTTATCTCTACAAAGCATTTTACAATTTACAAGTGGCTTTTACCTACATTATGTGATCTTTACAACAACTCCAAGAGTTGGATAGAAAATCATTTTGTCAAGCCTGGGGTGTAGGACATACACATTAGGTCCTGGGTTCAGACCTTCGGACCTCAAAAAAAAAAAAAAAAAGGTTCTGCTATCACTTCTTTTAAGATGAAAAAAACAAATTCAGAAAATGTCTATGAGAGGCCTAAGGTCATGCAGCTAAGTGGCAGAATCAGATTAAAAGTTCTATAACGTTCTTTCAACTATAGTGTATAAAAACCATAACACTTCCCAGAGCAAATTAACCAAAATGATTAAAAACTACAAATACCTATAGTCTAATTTCCTTTGGTTACTTTAAATTATTAGTCTTATATAGCTTGATTTTCAAATACTCAAAGACTTCCTACCACCATTCTTCCTGTCAGTTTGAGATCTCCCTGACCAAAAGACGCTGAAATCATTACAGTCAGCCTCCAATCCAAGATGTCCACACACACTGGCCTTTAGTGTAATAAGGAACTATTTTACACTGGCATCTCTTTTAGCAAGCTAAAGAACAGTGCATAAATCTAAAATACCGTTACTATTAAAGGACAGTATTATATAATTTTACATGTTATAAAACACTCTTTACAAAATTATGATTCTACCAACCATAGCAAAACATTATAGACCTAGAACACTGTCCTGAAACATTACAATACTTACTGCAACTCACAAGGAAGATCAGGCCAGAGAGTAGAGGCTAATGACTTAACACTGCTAAGAGAAAAATCACTGAAGCATACATGTTGTTGTTGTTGTTAGGTGCCATTGAGTCGGTATCTGACTCATAGTGACCCTCATAGGGTTTTCAATGGCTGACTCTTTCAGGATTGCCTTGGGAGTGGATTGCCAGGTCCTTCTCCCATTTTTGTGGTGCTGGGAATTGAACTCGGGACCTCAAAGACTGCAGCGCAGCACTCTACCAACTGAGCTAAATCCCAGCCCGAAGCATACATAGATACTGTTAATAGAACATGACATGCTCTTTGCATATGAAACACAAATTACGAAGAGTATTCAGAAAGCCACTTGAGAGCAATGGAATTGCAGGCAAACAACCTCATCTCTAAAATGCAGATGATGAAAGTCAGGTGGCAGCTTCCTATGGCCCTTGGATTTGAAATCTCTGTGGCATCTGCCATAGTTACTGAAGGTTTTCTTGAAACACTTTCTTCTCGAGGCTTCTATGCCACATCCAGCATGGCTCTAGTACCTTAAGGATTATTCAGAGTCTACTAGTTCCTACTCTCATCTATAAAAGCTCACATGCTCCAAGGGTCTATCTTTGGTCCTCTTCTATCCACACTCTCTCCTTAGACTATGTTATGGGTTGTACTGTGCCCCATTCCACCTCAAATATTTTTTTTTTCCAGTACTGGGGGTTGAATCCAGTGCCTGGTACATGTTCAGGCAAGTTCTCTATCACTGAGCAGCCTCTCTAGCCCCTTTTTTATTTTTATTTTTTACTTTGGGACAGGGTCTCACTAAGTTGCACAGGCTGCCTCTGGCCTCCAACTTGCGATCCTCCTGCCTTAGTCACCCAAGTTGGGCTCTCAATGTATTTTTTACATTAACTTTATTGAGATGTAATTAATATACCTTATAATTCAGCCATTTAAGTATATAATTCAATGGTTTTCAGTATATTTACAGTTACTTGACCATTACCACAATTAATTTTAGAACATTTTCATCACTCAAAAAAAGAAATCCCATACCCATCAGCAGTCACCCTCTCATTTCTTCATGATATCCCCTACTCCTGGAAACCACTACTGTATTTTCTGTATATATAGATTTGTCTCTCCTGGACATTTCATATAAATGGAATCATAAATGTGGTCTTTTATGACTGCTTTTATTTAGCATAATATTTTCCAGGTTAATCCATGTTATAACATTTATCAGTACTTCATACCTTAATATGGTTAAGCAATATTCCATTTTATAAATTTACCACTTTGCTCCATCCATCAGTTGATGGACATTCAGTGGTCTTTGGATATTATTCCTTTGTCTCTAAATCAGGACCACAAATACTTATAAATAATTTTCTGTTACTAATGCCCTTCATTCTTCAGCGGTCTTCACTTTTAGAATCTTGAGGAAAAAGTTTCACATCTATTTCTTTTTTCTAAATAATTTGAAATCAACTTCTTTAAAGTCTAAGACATATTTCTCTAGCTACCCAAAATTCCACTTCTTTATCCTTTTTCCACAAAGGTAAGAACTCTAGAATAAAAGTTTCTCCCAAACATATAAATCAGGAATAAGATGCTATGCTTTTAGCAAAATAACAGGTTTACAAAGGCCTACAAGCATTCTGCAATAGCTGGCCCTTCCTTCTATGACAGTTCTGAGATCTGTATCTACATATTTATCTTCTGCCATTCAATACATTCTTTTTAAAGACATGACACGTGTCAGCTGAATGAATAAGTTATCTAGAATCAACCCCCAAAAAATCAATTAACATATTTCTCTCAACTTTTAGCCTATGATTCCATCTTTAGGTTAGTAGATTAGAAGCATACCTTCTATAATTTGGTGGGGAGGGGAGGGATTTTGTTTTTGAATAAGGAATCACTCATGATTTTCTGGGTACAAGTCTCACTGCAACAAATCTTGTCAATCCTAACATGATCCTAATTAATTCATTGTATTAAAACTGCAAATTCCCTTTATTCTTATAGGCATTAGTGGTGTGTAGGGGGGAGTTATCCCATATTGTGAAGGCTAATCTTTAACTCCAACAACTGTGTCTTATCTTCTATCACTCACTTCCCCTGCACAAAGCTCCCTCCCCTTCTGTCAAGGTCACCTCCTCAGGCAAACTCCTGCCTCTGTATCTTCACTCCTATAAATACCCTTCTCAAAATACATTCTTTTTTGACCTGCTGTTCCTTCAAGGTTTATCTTAAGTGCCGCCTGAAAATACTTATTTCAATTTTGGACACACACTGCTAGCAAACTATAACAGAAAAGAACAAGGATTTGGAGTTATTCATCAGTTTAAAGCCAATGTACTGAATGACCATGGGGAATGGCTCAGTGTTGCTAAGTCTGTTTCCTCATTTGTAAAGCAGTCAAAACAGTTTAGACTACTGCAGGTTTCTTGGAAAGACTAAATGAAACTAACTAGAAACTATGAAGCACCATGAGCAGGAGACAAGAGGATTTAATGGCAATAATACATTTTTCTCCAGAAAGCCTTATTTGATCACACAAGTTTAGTGATGTTTCTGTCCTAAAGCACAAATTATAAATCAGATCAATCTTGAAGAAAAGTAAGTGACCAACTTCTCAGACTGTTCAGGCAACAGTACTATTTAATGTGATTATCCCGAAGATTTAATTTCATTATACATTGCTTGTCCACCTGTAGATGTAAACCTATTTAAAAAATGGAAATTGCTTCAAGCAGAATCTCTGTTGATGCTTTCTTTAAGCAAGAAGTCAGTGTCCATAAATATCATCCAAAGAGAAAGCCACAAGAAAGGCTCTTCCCTTACCTTGTGGGTTATCCACTCTCGTCCATACTGATATACATTGTTAGCTGCAGAATTCAGGGCTCTTTGGACCACTTGAGCCTCAGGAAGCCAACTAATACAAAGAAAAACAATGGAAAAAAGTGAACTTGTAGTGTACTGTTCCGATAACACGTTTAACTTGACATACTTTGGGCAGCAATAACAAACTGCTGATCAGTCATTAACACAAGCACATCACATGCAAGCATCTCTAACATCCAGGCCTAACCAGGTTAATTCTAACTTTCAGCATTTGCTTTCCATCTCTCCTTAACATCTAAATGGGCCTCAGCCCACTCTTGAATCCCACTGTCTTCTTTCCATTTTGTTCTGCCAGGTTTCTCTGTCTTCACCTGTCCTGGGTCATCTGCCTAATTTAGCACCAGAAATAGTTTTGGGACATTGGGATATTCAACATCTGGGACAAGGTTCTTAAAACATGAGTCTGTGGATCAGCAGCCCAGAACTAGTAGGAGACCTGCTAGAAATGAAAACATTTAGGCCCAATCCCAAACCTACTGAAATGAAAGAGCCGAGACTTGGCAACTTGTTCCTCAACAAGCCCCGTAGGTGATTCAGATGCATGCTAAAGTTTGATATCCACTGGTCTAAGGAAGTGAAGAACTGAGGAAGAACCCAGAAAATTAAGAGGATGAACTAATAATTTTCAATTTTTTATCAACTGAAAAATCTTTTCAAGATATGAGGAACTCTTGTGCAGAGTTCCACCTATACAAGGAACTATACTTACAAGCTTTTCTTGTTCTTATGTTTTCCTGTAACCAGCTGGATGCACAATATAACTTAACCAAGAACCTTAACATATGCCCAAAGCTTTCCAAAAGAGGAAATATGTTTGTATATTCTCTAAGTTGTTCATCACAATGTTATACACTAGAGATACTGACACTCACCTATTAAGTAGTTCTGGTTTCAACTATTCATGAGTCATGCCAAAGGGCCAAGGCAAGCAGTAGTAGCTTATTTTCCTGAGGCCCAAATGTGACACATGTTACAAGGCTAACATATGGTAAAGAGTCAACTAGTTAGGAAAAGTCAAATGTACAACAATCTCAACTCTTAGCAGCATCGTGTGTGTGTGTGTGTGTTTGTGTGTGTGTTTGTGTGTGTGTCTGTGTCTGTGTATATGAAAGACGATCACAAAGAGAAAGCCAACTGCCACTGATAGCCACAAAAGTCAAAATGCCTGGGAAAGTGATGATCTTTAACCAGAGGAAAAAAAGTTATTTTGGATTAATTAAAAAGTAGAATGTCAAATCAGTAATGGGGTTTGAATCTTAAGTATTAATCAGTTCATCCTACACTCCAAATAAAGTATTTGTAAAACTTTTTGGCAAATTCCTCAGTCAGTTCAAAGATTTCTCAGAAAAATAAAACTTTAGAGACACAAATGTAACAATTTTACAGTGTAAGGATATAAATAAGAAATTTGGATCTCTAAACAGAATTGTGATTTGTGAAAAATTAAGTAGCTTTTAAATTATCCTAGTACTTACAGTTTCATCAGTACCTTGAGAAACTATTGAATATTTTCCCTATATTGTCCTCTATATTCATGGGGAAAATAATACCTCATCATGTTATTCAAAAGTGTGGGGATTTGCAGAGGTATCTGGACAGATCCTTAAGGACTGCCATATATCTAATGTTGTGTGCATTAGGTGCTGTCGAGTCAGGTCCAACTTATAGTGACCCTATGTACAACAGAACAAAACACTCCAGCATATAAACAATGTTCCTCCAACATAAATAGAAAACAAATCCTCTCAATGCATTACTCCTCTATTAACATGGAAAACAATGTGCTGCACGTACTTTCACCCTTTCCTCACTTCCCAATTGCTCAGTGCAATGCAATCTAACTGGGTTCAACTCTCCCATTTAAATGGACTGCTCATGTAATCATTAAATTCCACTTCACTCTTACCTTATTTTTCTGCAATTTTTTTCTTGTTTTTCTTCCCTCTTGTTCTCTCTTCCTCCCTGCATCCCCCACCCCACTCCCTTCCTTCTCTCAAACTGGGGGTTTGAACCCAGGCCTTAAACATCTTTTGCAAGCGCCTTACCACTTAACTGCACTGCATCCCCAGCCCCTTTTTAATTCTTTATCTTGAGACAGGGTCTTGCTAAGTTATACAGGCTGCCACTGGCCTCAAACTTGTGACCCTCCTCTGCCTCCCAAATCAGTGGGATTACAGGCATGTGCCACTGTGCTCAGCTTTTTTCTTTTTTAATGCTAGGTATTGAAACTAGTGTCTCTCTTTTTTTTTTTTCCTTGCGGTACTGGGGGTTGAACCCAGGGCCGCACTCTTGCATATTTTGCAAGTGCTGTACCAGTGAGCTGCACCCCCAGCCCATTTTTTTACTTTTTGAGACAGGGTCTCACTAAATTACGCAGGCTGCCTCTGGTCTCGAACTTGATATCCTCCTACCTCTGCCTCCCGAGTCACTGGGATTATAGGGTCCACCACTGCGCCTGGTTCATGTCTCATTCTTATGTGCTCTACCACTACGCTAGCCAGCCAGCCCATCTACAACATTCTGACATTTACTAACTACTACTTTCTTAAAAGTTTCTCTCCTCGGGCTGGGCGCAGTGGCATACACCTGTAATCCCAGCAGCTCGGGAGGTGGAGGCAGAAGGATCGCAAGTTCGAGACCAGAGGCAGTCTGTGTAACTTAGCAAGACCCTGTGTCAAAAAGTAAAAAAAAAAAAGGGGGGCTGGGGGCACAGCTCAGTGGTCCGGCACTTGCAGAGCATGCAGGCGCTAGGCCCTGGGTTCAAACCCCAGTACCGCAAAAAAAAAAAAAAAAAATCTCCCCTCTTGGTTTTCCTCTTGCTTCTCTTATTGTTGTTGTTGTTAGGTGCCGTCGAGTCGAGTCCGACTCATAGCGACCCTATGTACAGCACATCGAAACACTTGCCGATTCTGTGCCAGGCAAACCATCTTATTTATGTTTAAGCCCATTGTTGTAGACACTGTGTTAATCCATCTGGTGGAGGGTTTTCCTCTTTTCCGTTGACCTGCCACTCTTCCAAACATGATGTCCTTCTCCAGGGATTGTTCTCTCCTGACTACATGTCCGAAATAGCCCATTCTCATTCTCTTTTGCCAGTCTATCACTTTCTTCTCACCCTCAGGGCTGGAGGTGATCCTGGATGGCACATACCAAGGTAACCTCTATGTATCATAAACACTCTGCTCCTTAGTTCCAACCCAAACTTCTCTTCCAATCCCTCACTCACACCAACTCCACTTCTTTAACTTCACCTCGGATTTCTCTCCTGCACTATATACCTGCATAGCCTATGGATGCCTCCAACTTACTACAAGTACCTCAAACTCATCAGGTAAAAAAGTTTCTTATTTTCCCCACCAAATATGCTCTCCAATTTTCCATGTTGATGAATCCACCATAATACAAAACAGGACTATGTCAAGAATTATATGGAAAGTTAATAAGTCACATGTTATAAAGATGCTCTCAGTTGGTTGGAAATCCTTGCTGTCAGTGCTGACTCTGCCACTGGGGGATTATCATCTCAAATTTATAAAATTATAATCCTGCTTCTTTATCTGTGAAATGGGGATAATATCTTCCATCTACCTCAATTATTCACTGTAAGGAATAAGCAACATAAGGTAGATGAAATTATGCTATAAACTATAAGTAGCCATTCAAATATAAGATCATTTACCATATATTGTTCCTAAAATCTTAAACACATCCCTCTCCCTCTTCCCAGTGGTACACACCACTCTCCTTCTGCAATAACTACATTATTTATCAAAGGTTTAGCAAATCCTATCTCTTATTTTCCAAAATAGCTGTTATCAATAGTGAACATTTCATGCAAACAGATGGTGAAACTAGGTCATCCATCTCTCTTCTTTTTCATAAAAATATTCTTACTTTGCCCACTCAGGGTGATTTGCCAGAGTTTCATTAATCAAATTACTTGTGACTTCAATCATGTGTACACTCTCTTGATGTACCTGTATTATGGATAAAAAGAGAAAAGAACATCAGTACAGAAACCTTATTAAAAATTTCTTTTTCTATTCTATTGTTAGAACAATGCTTTTAAAGGTCATATAATTATGCATCTTGGTTTTAATTTAAAAATGTGCACTGAAAAGTTGCTATACTTAATGTCCTATGCTACACATTTAGAAATAAGTATATGATAGCTCCCTGCCTTCAAGCCCAATAATTTACTTAAGAGAAAAATACATGATATGTACAAATACTTAACACATATATAAATATATTTATTTTGCATATATATGTATGAATATATAGCACATTTGTGTACCTATGTATGCAATAGCAAAAGTGTGAATTAATACAATTATACTATAAGATGTACAGGCAAATAAGCAACTGAGTAAGGTTTCTGAGTACTGAAAAACTTACTGAAACTGCACCACTGAATTTTCCTTGCCTAATAACCAACAAAATGAAGAGGATAAAAAAGAAAACTGCTGGACATGGTGGCACACTCCTGTAATTTCATCATCACTTGGAAGGTGAAGGCATAAGGACTGTTGAGTTTCAGGCCAGCCTGGGCTACACAGCAAGTTCCAGGCCAGCCTGAGCTATACAGTGAGACTCTGTCTCAAAAGAACACAAACACAAACACACACACAAAGGGAAGAAACCAGCCAGATGCGGTAGCATAAAACTGTAGTCCAAGCACCAGGGAGGCTAAGGAAGAATTGTGAATTTGAGGCCAACCTGGACTACAAAGCAAGACTCTTGTCACAAAAAACCAAATAAACCAAAAAGGGGACTGAACTAGATAGAAAAAAAGTTTACCCTTGACACCTAAGCAAGAAAAGAATCAGGTAAAGATACAAAACATTTTGGAGCACAAAGAGATCCAATATCTTACTCCTCAAATGCCACCGACACTCAGATGTTTTACAGGTGAGTCTCTTTCAACTCCTCTTTCTCTGCAGTCAAAGTTCCAGAATATGTATGGATTTGGAAGAAACAATATAAAGATTGAGGGTATGTTCCCAAGGGAATGTGTACGACCTTATCCAAGCAGGAAAAAAAAAAAAAAAAACAAGAACAAGCAACAACAATAACATAAGGGTAAATCAAGTAACAAAATTCAGAACAAATAAGAGTCTAGCTATCCTAATAAAGACATACATACAACCTAAGCTGTCACCCCAACCCACTTACAATTCTATGAGGCTCCAGAAAAAAAATGGAAAACACACACACAAAAAAATCTAAGTGTAACTTGAAAAAGAAGACTGATTCTAGACACAATGGGAAGAGAATCAACTCTAATAGAATGCCTGAAGAAAAAGCCAGAACAGATAAAGTCTTATAAGTTTTTATGAGGAATCTGGCTTTCATTCTGTGGGACTTGGGAAAGCAAATAGAAGTTTAGGATTAGAGGTGACATAAAGTTACTTAAGTTGTTAAAGTGCATTTGAATGCTGTGTTGAGAACAAACTAAACATAAAGCAGGTGAGCAATTAGGAGGGTATAGCAATAATTCAAACAAGAAATGGTGATAGATTTAATTAAGCAAGATGGTGTTGGAGAAGGTAAGTCATTGCATTTGGGATATAGCTTATACTAACTGACTATTGGAAGTTAAACTAACCTTGCATTCTTGAAATCAATCTAATATGATCATGGTATAGTATCCTTTATATAAATACTGCCAGATTTAATATGCTGATGTTAGGAATTACTTTTGCTGTTGTTAAAGGATACTGGTCTGTAGTTTTCTTTCCATGAAAACTTTTGACTTTGGTACTGGTTAATACTGGTCTCATAAAATGATTTGGGAAGTGTTACTTCTTCCTCTGCTATGTAAGAGAGATTGTAAGGACAGGTACTATTTCTCCATTAAATGTTTGGTAAAATTCATCATTGAAATCAACTGGGCCTGAACTCTTCTTTGCAGAAAGATTTTCAGGTGCTAATTCAATTTCTTGTCTTGATATAAGGCTACTGAATTTTTCTATTTGTTCTCAAGTCTGTTCTATTTTTTACAAAGGATTTCCTCATTTAATCTAAATTATCAAATTTGTTGCCATAAATTTGTTCACAAGACCCCCTTATCCTTTTAAGATCTATGAGACATGTTGAAATGTCTCTTCTTTCATACTTGATAATGGTATCTTCTTCTCTTGATCAGACTGGCTACAAATTTATAAATTTTCTTCAAATTTTTCTAAGAAACAGTTTTGTAGTTTATTAATGTTTTTCCTATTATTTTTCTATTTCCAATTTTATTGGCTTATACTTGATCTTTATTATTTATTTCCACTTCTTTTGAATTTAGTTTGCTCTTCCTTGCTTCATTCTTAAAACAGTGAGATCACTGACTTTTCTAATACAAAAATTTAATAACCTAAATTTCCCCTTATGCACTATTCAGATTTCATAAACTTTCAGATGCACTGGTTTCATCTGCACCCATTTCCTTTGCAATTTCTTCCATTAACAGATTATTTATATGTTGCTTAATTTTAAGATACATATTTTAAGAGACTTTATCTATGTATCTTTTCAAAGTTGAATTGAGTTACCTTAGCAAAGTGTAGCATGACAGTTGCTCAATGAGGGCATTAATCAAGTGAATGCTAGTGCCACCAAGCACCAGAAGCATTCTTAAAACAGTGAAGAGGAAAGTTTTGATCCCAAGATATGTACACATTTTTGTCACCCTAGGGAATCTCTGGGGATTCCCTAGATCTCTTTCTCTTACTGATTTCTAATTTAACTCCATTCTGTCAGAGTATATGCCCTCTGATTTATAATACTTCCAAATTTATTGAGTATATTTTTTATTCTGGTAGGTATTCCATGTTTTTCTGAACTTAATCCCTAATTGTCAACTAGGTCATGGTGACTGACAGTGTTATATAGATTTCTAAACATTCTTATTGATTTTCTATCTTACATATATTATTTTCTTAATTACTATAAGAGCAATATCAAGATTTACCTATTTCTCCTTTTAATTTTGAATGTTTGAAATATCTTATAGCTGTTATTAGCACCACATACATGTATAAGAGTTATCTTAACTGCAGTATTAACTCTTATCATTAAAATTCCATATTTTCCCCTAGAATAGTTTTTAATGAATTTTTGGCACTAATATAATTATATCTTTTCTGTTCATAGTTTGCAAGATTTACCTTGATTCTTTTATTATTAGTAGTTTGAAAGGTGTTTTTGTTGTTGTTTTTTGGTTTGAGGAGTATATGTTTGACTTCAAGTTTAAGGTTTATCTCTTACAGATACCATTTAGTTTGCAACTTGCTTTTTATGTCCGGTCTGACAGTTTCTCATTTTTGACTCATTTTGACTCATTTTGATTCATTTAGTTCCTTCACATACAAGCATTGATATGAGGTTTTAGGTCTATCAGTTTGTTATTTGCTTTCTGTTTGTCACATCTCTACTGTTTATCTGTTTCTCCTTTATTGCCTGCTTTTATGTTCAGTGAGTACATTTTAGTGTAGCATTTTAGTTCCCCTAAACTTTACACTATTTAGTGCCTGCTATTTAACTTATCTAAAACTAAAGATATCTTTAATTTTTTACCATCTACTTTAATACTTACTTACATTCAGGAAAATAACTGCATACCAGTATAGTTCCATTTACCAACCCTCTTCTTTGTGTTATGATATACTATGTTTATATACTATATATTCATGTTACAAAATCCCCAAGTGTTATAATTTTTCTTTACACGCAGTCATGTGGTTTAAACAAATTAAAAGAAAGGGGGAAATATCATTTATTTTTACCCACATGTATACAAAGTACTGTTTATTCCTTTTTGGGGGGCCAAGTTATTTCTGCTAGTCATTTCTCTTTAGTAGGAAGGTTTTTTATTTGTCTGTTTTGAGGCAGTCTCACTGTATAGCCCAGGCTGGCCTCAAACTTTGGATCCTCCTGCTTCAGTCTTCTGAGTGCAAGGATTATGTCCAGCTGGGTGGAATTCTTTTAGTATTCCTTACAGTACAAATATGCTATCAACAAATTCCTTAAGTTTTGGTTTATCTGGAAATGTTTTCATTTTGCCTCCCCCCCCACCCGCCGTAGTGCTGAGGATTGAACTCAGGGCCTCATGCATGCTAGACACTGTACAAGTGTCATATCCCCAACCTCTCAGCCTTTACTTTTAAATAACAGTTTCACGGAAAATGATTTATTTCTCCATGGCTTTAAACATATCACTCTAACGTTTTTGGTAGTTATTATTTAGCACAAAAACCGTTGTGAATTGTATTAATGTTCCCTTGTGTTTGATGTGGTTGCTTTCTTCAAGATTTCCTCTTTATCTTTGGCTTTGAGCAGTTTCACTACGATGTGCATAGGTACAGTTTTGTGTTTGTATTTATTCTACTCAGGGTTTATTGAAATTCTTGAACTTACATTTTTTTTACCAAACATAGAAGTTTTAAACAATTTTTTCTTCATATATTTGTTTCTTTTTTCTCTTCCTCCTCTCATCTTCTGGGATGCCAATTACATGTCTACTAGAATGTTTGCTATAGTCGCACAAGTTTCTGAGGCTCTGCTTACTTCCAGCTGAACTTGTCAGTGATTTCATGGCTTTGAAGAGCACAGACAGCAAGGGCAAAAATACACAAATAGGACTACACCAAACATTTCCATCCAAAGAACACCTCCATCAGGAAAAGCTGTAGGGTTCTGCTGCCAGGCAAGATAGACTAGCTCCAAGTAATTAGTCAACATTCCCAGAGTTGTTAACTAGCTGGTCATTTTCCAAAGCCTTTAAATGGTATTAATAATTCTATGCTGTTTTAGTCTTGTTTTCCATGGAGAGGAGTTATGTAACATCTTCACTTTGCTTTTATCCCAGAATATGTTAACAAGGCTGAGCCCAAAAAACTTTGACAAACTAGATGTGGATACAAAACAAAGACAGTAGTCAAGGATGACACTGAGGCTCTTCATCTGAGCAAGGAGAATAATGAAGTTGTTCACTTATCGAAATGAGAAAAACAGATTAAGTGAGACAAGGCCTGCAACACAATTTTTGATATGTTACATCTGAGGTGTCTATTAGAAATGTGAATGGATGTCATCATAGTTTTCAGGAGAATGATACCTTGACTGGCAAGAGAATAAACTAGGTAACTAATAAGACTCTCTCAAAAGCTCAGTTTGCATAACTGAAACAGTTCAGTAATACCTGTTATCGAAATTCAGGGAAGCACAGGATGAACAAAGAAAAAGCACTTAAAAGATAAGCATAATTGAGATGGGCAGGCAAAAAGACCCTATGCAAAAAGACAAAAAGGGGAAAGTAGAATCAAAGAGCAGGAGAAAGGAAAAAGAAATACCCTACTGATGAAAGATTTGTGAAAGAACTAGAATGGAAGATTGCATAAGAGCAACTTTAGGAATTGACAAAAATAAAGACAGGTCTCTAAAGTTTACACAATATGCATAAGTTACTATACACAATCAATACCAAAAGAACACACAGGACCGCACAGAGACTAAAGCAGCTGTACTACAGGTTATCAATAGCAAATGATAAGATAAATATGGGGACACATAAGGCTGAGGGATTGAGATTTAGCTCAGTTGCGTAGCACCACTACGCAGTCTCTGAGGTCCCAGGTTCGATTCTCAGCACCACAAATATGGGAGAAAGATATGGCAACCCATTCCTGAGGCAATCTCGAAAAAAACAATCAGCTGTTAAAAACCCTGAGGGTCGCTGACTCCACGGCACCCAACAACAGCTATATAAGGCTGAGACTAGGACTTCCAAGATGTCACATAACAAGAAACAATGTAATTCTTTAGTAAACTACTGCATATTAGATTATCTACTGATAACCATTACTAATATAACTCTACAAGACTATAAGAGAAATGTTGATGTCTATGATTTCATATAACCCTCACAATCCCTTGAAAACAGAACATCAAAATCTAGGAGTGGATTTAAGTAGGGTTCAGATAAAATAAGACTAAAATGCACTAAAAAACCAAAGTTTTTTAGAGTCCAAAAAACTAAAGTCAGTAAAAGACATCACTTTAAAGATAAAATTTTAGCTGTGCTTTGGGAAATGATTTTCTTTAATGAGATGAAAACAGAGATAAGAAATATAAACTGAAAGGACCTGTAAAGCTAAAAATAAAGATTCTACAGCAATGGTCCCCAACCATTTTGGCACCAGGGACCAGTTTTGTGGAAGACTGGAAGACAATTTTTCCAGACCTGGAAAAGGGTGATGCTGATGTGACAGGAGGTGGAACTTAGGCAGTGATGCTAGCCATGGGGAGCAACTATAAAAACAGATATAGATACAGACTGTACAAGTTCACAGCCAGGGGGCTGGGGACCCCTGTCCTATGGTATATCAGAACAAAGACCATTAAGTCAAGAAGGGAAGGAACTAATAAGAAATTCTCAAACCAGGAGCACTGTTTCACACCTGTAGTTGCAGGTACGCAGAAGGCTTAGGCAGGAGGATCACTTGAGCCCAGAAGTTTGCGGCCAGCTAGGGGAAACAGAGTCAGAACCCAGGAGAGAGGGATGGAGATTGAATGAGGGAGGAAGGGAAGATGGGAGGAAGGGAAGATGGAAGGAAGGTAAAAGAGACCAGGGTACTACCTAGATTAGGAGTTATGAGAACAGTTCATAATCTTCGTGTTTTAAAAAAGCTATATCTGCATTTGCCATGAAGGTTTTTTTTTTTTTTTTTTTTTGTGGTACTGGGGGTTGATCCTGGGGCCTCACGCCTGCATGCTTTGCAAGTGCTGGACCACTGAGCTGCACCCCCAGCCCTTTTATTTTTTTTCCTTACTTCCTAAGACAGGGTCTCGCTAAGTTACATAGACTTCCTCTGGTCTCGAACTTGCAATCCTCCTGGCTCTGCCTCCCAAGCCGCTGGGATTACAGACATGCGCCACCACTCCCAGCTCCACTAAGGCTTTTGATGATAAAATAAAAATGCATATAAAAGAGATTTAAAAGGAAAATATACTAGGTAAATTTGTAGCAACTATTGTTGTTGTTAGGTGTCTTTGAGTTGGGTCTGACCCATGGCAACCCTATTTATAACAGGATGAAACACTAATTGACACTGTGCCATGCCTGGCACTATATATATCTGACAGTGCTTCTCTGCTACTCACAGGGTTTTCGATGGCTGATTATTTCAGGAGAGGGCTGCTGGGCCCTTCTCCCAAGCCTACAACACCCAGTATTTCTAGGTGGTCTCTTATTTAAGGACTAACCAGGCTCAACCCTAAGATCAGATGGGATCGGACGATATGGCAAAATTAGTTATGTAGAAATCATAACTACTATAGTGGTTATACATACTTATGAGTTAAATATCATTTTCCATGCTGCATCTGCTAGCTTCGTAGCCACATTATAATTCTAACAATTATGAGTTTATTAATGGGTACAGTAGTTTTATTGCACTTTACCTTTGCAGTCAGGAGAAGTGCTAAAAGAAGTGTTCCTATCACTAGTAAAAATATGATGAAAATGCTAATTATTTTATCTAACATCTTCTCCAGCCAGATGATCATCTGCTCAGAAATAAAAAAGAGAATTACTTATCTTTAAAGTACAATTTAATGAAACATGAATGTATTCAAATAACATGAAGACAAAATAAAATACTCAGCATTGCAAAGCAAACTATGGCATACTGATTAAAGTAGTAAAAGCTATAAGCAACTTTAGAAATTAACTAATATTAAGTATTGTTGTTGTTATGTGAAGAGTTCATTATTGTCACGTCTAAGACAACACAGTCAGTGGGAACACAGCCTGCATGTTTGAATTCTTATACTGTGGTACATCTACAATTCAAGCTATAATTTATAACCTAATAAATATTCTAAACAAAATAATGACAATTCATTAGCTGACCTACAATCTCACAAAGTTGCACTGTCAATTAACAAATATAGATGACTTTAGAAAAACTATGCTCCTTATAATACAGGTATGTCCTAAATTATAGAGATAAAATAAGGGCAAATTAAAATAGTAAATACATTCAAAATGCTTTTCCTTTTAATTTCATTAGGGTTATAAAAATAACAATAAAAAGCATTTAATATTAAGGCAATGATAAGTCACAAACTCAGGACAATGATTCCCTCGGTAGGGCACAAGGCAGTTTGGAGGTAGATTCACAAACAGGTAGTTATTTAGATAGCTTAACAAGTTGGGAAGCAGGTGGATAGGTGGTCTTTCAACCTTTTTAAATTTAAAATATTTTAAGGGAGCCATGTTGGCACACCTCTGTAATCCCAAGGACTTGGGAGGCAGAGGCAGTAGGATCTAGAGTTCAAGGCCAGAAGCAGCCTGAGCATCTTAGCAAGACCCTGACTCAAAATAAATAAAATAAATTATAAATAAATAAATAATAAAAAAATGTAAAATATTTTATAATAAAATGCTTTTAAAAATCTGATATTCCACTTGAAGTTTCTATTCCTCTGAAAAATTAGCTTTATGACATAATTATAATTAAATGAATGTACACTAATCATCAATGCAGTGGTTGTTCTTCAATCATTAAAATTATGCTCTTCCTAAATGCTATTTGATATTTTGTCTTTATTATAACTTCCCTCACCTTTTATAACCACAAATGATCCTACATTTAAAACAATTTTTAATTTCAGAATAACCATTATGACAGATTTCTACAATTCCTGCCCTATAAAGCTACCCTTTACCATTTCAAAACTATATTTAATTAGATTATCAGCTGCTCAAACACCAAAATGTACCCATCAAGCCCCATCTGAGTTACAGCATTGCTAAGTAAATTATTCCTAATTTAAGTTTGAATTACACTCTCCAAACAGTGAGCTAAATATCTAAGAGCAAAGAATGTTTGGTAAAACATTTGCTGAAACTGTGACTTCTAAAATACTTATTTTCCACTCGATGCTGATAAGCTTGTTGTACCCTTTTCTTTCATGAAGAACATTAAGAGATCAATGCTACCATGAACTCAAAGACAGAAAGTTAATCTGTAATCTTGACAAGAGTTTCAAACAGAAGAGTTAAGTTTCAGTGCATGCTACCAAAGCATCAAAGACAATGCAGAGATTAAAAAAGGAATTACAGCTAAGATATGGAAGGTCAGATGTCTTATTTTGAAGGTAGGTTCCAAAATCAGTGATATGAGACGTTTTGCAATCAGAAACCAGCTAAACACCTAGCTCCTGAGACAGCTTCCTGACGAAAGGATTGCATGATTCCTCTGTAACTCCAAAACCTAGCAGTACCCAGCACACGGTAAACACTCAAAGAATACATATTTGAATAAGCAAGCATTAAGTAATTTCATAATTACGATTAGATTTGTATCTACAAATAACAATTTCTGAAAATCACATAGGAACTACTTTTTTTTTTAATTAGGGAAGTCATCCTGAAATGTAATTTTAAATGAAAATGATATTCTATTTACAAAATATAGAGATTTAATCTATAGCTGGGTAGTATTAACATATAAAATGTGTATTAACATATAAAACAGGTACCTTGATTTACAAAATTCTAACTTTTTAGTTTTAAACTATGGTAGAATTTTCCCAATTCCCATTTCATCAGGAATTAAGAACAAAGTATTTGTTTGAGATTTTAGAGGCCCTTGGTCTATCCAACCTGCCACATACCCAGAGGTTGAGTCACTTAAACAAAAATTTATATCCAAGAGATAACAGGAAGAGTTAGGGGTTTCATTAAAAATTAAAATAAAATTTGGGACTGGGAGTTTTAGCTCAGTGACACAAAACCTGTCTAGCACATTCAAGGCCCTGAGTTCAATCCTGAAAGCTGAGGGGAAAAAATTAAATCATTTAAGATGCTCAATTCAAAAAGGCTAAGAAAAATTTTTTAAATTCATCGTTGTTGTTGTTAGGTGCTGTCAAGGCGGATCTGACTCATAGCGACAACAGAACAAAACACTCCCTGACACTGCCATGTACATGATTTTTGTAGGCAGCTAAAAAGTAAGCAGACAATAAGGTAAGAAAGGAAACAGTAGAGTTGGAAAGAAAGACTTATTAAAGAATAAAGGGAGAAAGAAGAGTGATGAGAAGAAAAAAAATGTAGGTGGGGGAGCTGGCACATAAAACTGAGGACCCATAGAAAAAACAGGACAGAAAATTTGAGTGGTGCCAGGCATGATGGTACACACCAGTAATCCTAGCACTTGGGAGGCTGAGGCAGGAGGATCTCAAGTTAGAAGCCAGCTTGGGCTACACAGCAAGTTTGAGACCAGCTGAGGATATCTAGCAAGCCTCTCTCTCCAAATAAAAAGTTTTTAAATTAATAATTTAATAATATTTAATTAATAAATAAATAAAAGCAAGAAAGAAAGAGACTACAGTAGCCACATTATAGAGAAAAGGCATGAAATTCACTGACAGTGGGCAGAAGAACTGTTAATACAGCACTTCTTACAAATAGGCAAGGAGATATCATCCATATCCTAATAGCCTTTGTTGACATTTTAGCATATTATGCTGTGACAGTATTCATGCTTCACGACCTTCCATAGCTTATAATTAGAATTTTTAAAACAAAAGCTTAGTTTAACATATGGACAGAAACACAGAGTGGGAAAAGTGATACGGAGGGGGAGGGGCACGGTTACAGAATTCAAAAGCGAAAATCAACATCTGTATGTACATTTACCTTCTTATTTAGCCAGTGCCAGAGCTTGAGGACAGGGGGTAAGGTGAAAAAGAGAAGATAAGAACAGTGGAATATCATTAGAGAATGCAGTAATAGTATGAAAAGAAAAGAAAAAGTCACTGAGAGCACGAGTAGGAAATTGTCAGGAAAAACTAAGGGAAAAAAACCATAATGTATTAACAAAATTTTAATCAAGAGAATGTAGTATTCCTTTAAGATAAACAATGATCGGAATAATAACTACAGCATTTTTGGTAACACAACATTTAGAAATACATAAGATAACATGAACGTGTACAAGTTTAGTGTCTCTGCCTTTTTGCACTGCTCCATCTACCTACTCTTCTTGCCATGTCTACCTTATCAACTACTTGTGCTTCAAAATTTGCTCTGGCATCACTTTCCCTGCAAAACTTCCCTTTCCCATGGCCTTATCAACAAAAGTCATTTCTTGCATCCCATACATACTTTTCCTACAAAAAAAAATTAGCAACAGCTAACATTTACATAGAGCTGAGTGCTAAACACGGACCCAAGAAATCTTACATATATTAACTCATCTAACCCTCATAACCTCTCCATAAGGTGCTATTATACCCATTTTATTGATAAGGAAACAAAGGCAAAGAAGTTAATAAACTGTCCAAGGTCAAAAGCCCAGTAAGTGGCAGAACTTGCTTCTGAAGCCAGAGTTTAGAGTCCACTAAGCCTTTGCATTTTCATCAATTGCTATTTCTCTCCACTGTACAGAGCTTCCATGTATGGTTTTCCATGATTCATCTGATTTTCCCTGGAACTTAGCGCAATATCTGCCAAATAGGAATTACTCCAAAAATATTCACTAAACTGAGCCACTACCTAATTACCTAATTTCAGACAAGTCACTTAATTTCTCTGGATTTCAATTTGGCCCCAATACAATGAGGGAGTTGAACTAGATATTCTGTAAGATTCTTCTCTCTCATTTTTAAGAGGAAAAACACAATGCTTAAATAAAATCCTTTCTATCCTTATAAAAACCATAATTATAAACTTTAAAATTTCATCATAGAATTAGACATTAAATATGTTATCAGTCACAAAACAAACACTATATATTATGGAATGGAATATTTTAAACCATGGAACATATAAATTCCATTAAAATAGCCGCAGTTCTTACAATACCTTGCTATCAACTTTTAACAAGAATTTTCCAAGTCCAATAATTGGCCATGGAGCTAAGGCCTCCTGCCGTTCCTTCAGGAAGCACTCGATAACCTGCCACCACACGTGGCAGCGTTTCTCCAAGAAGTCCACAACTCCAAAGTGAATGACAAGCTTTTTTATTATCCAGACTATAAAAAAATTAAAAAATACATATATAGACAAGATACAGATTAATATAAAGATCAATGTTACCATTACCCTGCCATCCCCTTTGTGAAGTCTGAATCCCTGGAGGAGTCAGGGATTATTTTACAGTCCACATAAACACAGAATTCTTTTATCATAAAGATTTTCATGACTATAATAGTCCTGGTACCCTCCCTCTTCCTGAGTGAAGAAAACTAACCTTTGACATTTCCTAATCTCCTGGCTATTACAGCTGCTCTTCCCAAATATTGTTCTTTTCCTTAGATGTTTGATACTTAGCAATCAGAAAAGCGCAAGGCATTCTCTACACATTATGATTTTTTACCACTGCAGAGTAACACTTTCACCTGCGTTCCTGTTTCCTCACTGGATACTGCTCTGTACATCTGACCAGATGTCAGAGTTCAACAGAAAAGTCAAGAGGAGCGCAAGCAGGGCTGCCGCAAATGGCACTCTGGCTGTGCACTGCACAACTTCAGCGGGCACCACACCAGGCCACAATGGGAATGGCTCCCCCTGGAGTTGGGCAGTGCAATGACCCTTTGAGAAGGTGTTGGTGGTTGTTTTAGGTGCCATCAGGTCAGGTTGGACTCACAGTGACTCTATGTACAACAAAATGAAACATTCCCCAACTCTGTGCCAGGCACATGATCTTTTTTATGTTTAAGCCCATTAGGTAGAGAGACCAAAAGCAAGTGTCATTCATCTGAGGTTTGCCTTGCAGTTTGGACTTGGATAACTGCTCCAATCCACTATAATTTCCTTGACTCCAGGGATTTATGTTCTTAGCCCCAATCTTATAAACCTGAAGCTCAGGCATAATATGTTGTTGTTAGGTGCCATTGAGTCGGTGTCCAACTCATAATGACCCTACATACAACAGGCGAAACACTATTGTTAGTGCTTCTCTGCTATTCATAGAGTTTTCAATGGCGGAGTGATTTTTGGGAGTGGGTTGCCAGGCCCTTCTCCCAAGCCTACAGTATCTGGTGTTTCCAGGTGGTCTCCCATCCAAGTACTAACCAGGCCCGACTCTGCTTAGCTTCCGAGATCTGACGGGATCAGATGCCACAGTGCTATGGCTGCAGATAGGTATATCAGTGCAATAATCCCCTCATTAGCATTTTAAATCCCTAGAAAAGCTCCTATAATTCCTAGAATAATCGTATGGTATTGCAGGCAGTGGAAAATCTTTTGGGGGCCACTTTGTTCACATTCTGCTCTCCCAAAACCATGTCAAATTCCTCTGCTGACTAGAAGATTCAGATATGGCTAGGAGAACTCGAACTCCTACTAATAAACTTTAAGGAAAAGGGGGTTCTAACAGCACCCCACACTGATTTGCTAGTACAAGGAAATCATCTGGAAAAACTGAAAAAGGATAGCACAATGTAGAAGACCAACTTAAACTATGTTTCACTAAGTATCTCTATAAACTGCTTAACAGAATGCACGGCCATAATGTTTGCTATGACTTGCCTAATTATAACTATATCTTTTCACAAGTGCCTACCAGAAGTTGAGAACAGAAGCAGATACAAACCTTGACCACTTACATTGTATGTTCTGTAAGGATAGGCACTACACACTGCTTTGATCAAAATAACATTTAAAGTAATGGTTAACTAATTACCTGGCCAATTTAATAAGAATAATAAGCAGTAAAAACTAACAATCTAGAAGGTAAATATGCAAATAAGTTTAGATTTGGGGACCACCATAGAGAACACATTCCCAAAAATCATGTTGTAATCTTTTTTTTTGGTGGTACTAGAGGTGGAACCCAGGGTCTCACTCATGCTTTAGAAGCGCTCTACCATTGAGCTGTACCCTCCTGAGTCCATTTTTCACTTTTTTTTTTTAGAGATAGTCTTGCTAAGTTATATAGACTGCCTCTGGCCTCATAGTTGAGATCCTTATGCCTCAGCCTCCCAGGTCGCTTAGACTACAGGAGTGAGTCCCAGCACTAGCAATGACAAGAATCTTGACCTAGGAAATAAGTACTAATCTCCTAGTCAAATTCAGGAGATATCTGGATGGCAGAGTCCACAGCATCCACTGTGGACTTAACGTTGTTGTTAGGTGCCGTCGAGTCGGTATCCAACTCGTAGAGACCCTCATAGGGTTTTCAATGGCTGACTGTTTCGGGATTGCCTTGGGAGTAGATTGCCAGGTCCTTCTCCCATTTTTGTGGTCCTGGGAATCAAACTCGGGACCTCAGAGACTGCTGCGCATCGCTCTACCAACTGAACTAAATCCCAGCCCCGTGGACTTAATATGTTTGGCATAAACTAGATCACAATAAAAGGAAAGCTAGAATAATTAGGAAAATATAAAAAATAAATGCTTCTACAATGCACCTGAGTCTGAGAAAACTCTTCTTTCCTCTTGCCAGCCTTAAAAAATAGCATTAATGTAAATCAACACAAAAGAGGTGGGCCTTAAATGACCACAATACAGTATTACAGTACAATGACCTACTTTAACGATTTATGGAAAACCATTATTCCATTTTGATATGAAACAAGAGAAAGACAGACATATACATATACATATATGCATAAACATAAATATACTTGTAATATGATTTTTCTAACAAAATGCAAAATTTTGTATACACATACTTCTCAAAGCCAGTATTTCCTTTAGATTAAAAATGCAATGTAAAATGTCCTTCCTTAAGAGCAGCTCTCAAAATTCAATCATAAATCCCCCTATCTAGGTTGATGTTAATATTCTCTTCCGCAGAATCATGGGTAGTTGAACAATCAGTTCTTTTTATGGAGCCATCCACCTCAAACACCACATAAAATTGTAAAAGGCTAAATACAGTTTGAGATTAAAAGTGAAATATTAAAGGAGTATTAAAGTAAAATGTTCCAGAATAACGTTTGCTCATGACTGAAATGCAAATATACAATTGTTTAATATAAAATGACAGTAAAGTTATCTCAATTATTAAAATCCAAAAGTTAAAAAAAGAAAAGTTTCTGGAGACAAGACAAGATCATACTTAACCAGATAATGACCTCCAATAGGCACTGGCAGCAACTGCACAATCCACAGGTTCAGCCAGATCTGGACAACAACGATGGCCCAGACGAGAGACACAAAGTAGATGTCACTAGTTTTCTTCTTTCTGAGAAATGTTCCAATCTCAGGCCGTTTTCTGCCAAGAGTTGGTGAAGGGGAGGAAGGGGAGGAAGATGAAGAAGCAGACGATGCTGGAGGAGGTTCTCCCATGTCCATGGTTTCTGAAAAGTGAAAGAAAAAAAAGAACATACCATATTAGTTCACACTAGGAAACAATAGAGTAATTTGTTAGACTACCCTACTTTAAGCCTTCAAAATGTACTCTGATAGTATGAACAGTATGATTACATTAGGTTAAAAGAGACAAAAAGATTCTGTGTGTTTGCATATGCATTGAAAGACTTGTGGAGAATTGCATTGCTGAGAGTGTTTGAATCTAGTGATTGCCGGGAGAGGAAAGGAGTAGGGTTGAAATACAGGTAATGTTTTTATTTTATACTCTTCAAGATTTTATGACTAATATATGTTGTTGTTGTTGTTGTTAGGTGCCATGGAGTCGGTGTCTGACTCATAGCTATCCTATGTACAAGAGGCAAAACACCATTGTCAGTGTTTCTCTGCTATTCATAGGGTTTTCATAGGCGGATTGATTTTTGGGAGTGGGTTGGAGGGTCCTTCTCCCAAGCCTACAGTATCTAGTGTTCCCAGGTGGTCTCCCATCCAAATACTAACCAGGCCTGACCCTGCTTAGCTTCCAGGATCTGATGGGGTCTGACACCACAGTGCTATGGCTGCAGGCATGACTAGTATATTCACATCATTTAAATAAAACGAATTAGAGAAAGATATATGACAAAGTAGCTGAGAATTATACTTACCCATAAAAAGTATTCAAACCATATAAAGCAACAAATACATATACCAGAATGGCCATATTTAAGAATCCTTCCCTTTTTTGTTTGTTTTTCCAGTGCCAGAGATGGAGCCTAGCCCTGCTAGGCAAATGCTCTACCACTGAACTACACCTCTGCCCCCCTCTTCTTTTAGAAGAACTTAGATTCATTTACATATATTTAGGACATAATATGATTTGTCAGAGTCATTTCACATAAAATAGAACCACATGATCTTAAAAGAACCCAAGGCTTTCAAACATGTCATCTACCTGAATGAAATATAAAACAACAGATTGCTGGGATAAGGAATTTTCAAATAAAGGAAATTATAACGGATTATTTCACATAAGGCATTGTTGTCTAACTATGTTTCACAATGTTGTTGTTAGGTGCCATCAAGTCGTATCCGACTCATAGCGACCCTCATAGGGTTTTCAATGGCTGATTGTTTCAGGATTGCCTTGGGAGTGGATTGCCACATTCTTCTCCCATTTTTTGGTGCTGGGAATCGAACCCAGGACCTCAGAGACTGCAAAGCGGCACCCTACCAACTGAGCTAAATCCCAGGCCCTGTTTCACAATTGGAATCTACTACTTCTATTTATTAGTTTTGATGAGACATATCAAGTACATCAAATATCATGCAACTCTTAAGGCAATATTATTTGATATATACCAAGATGATGACAATTAAAATCCTAAAATTTGCATTTTTTCTCCCATTAAAAACTTAATTACAAAAGTATATCATATTTCAGAAGGTCTAGCAAAATGAGAAAAGAAACAAAAATCCATAATCCCAACCTCCTATCTGCCCTAGTCTTTTATATAGTTTCACTTATTATCTTTTCACTTTCGGCTTTCAGAAGACTATCAGCTGGAGGAATAAGACCTCGTCTGACTTATTCTCCCTCCACTGAATTCCTAACATACAGAATAGTACCTAACATACTGTAGGTGCTCACTAAATATTGAACAGGGAATGACCTCCCTGTTATTTCCTAATTTTGATATGCAGTTATATGGTAGCCCACTGAGTGTCATAATTTCTTTTCTTGTTAGGTATGGTAGAATTGGATCCAACTCATGGCAACCCTGTGTACAACAAAATGAAACACTACCCAAAAATTTGACATGCACACATCTTTTTATGTTTGAGCCATTGTTGTACCACTATGTTTCTTCTCATTTTGAGTTGTGCCACATCAGCAAAAGGAGGTTCCATGGAGTTTACTCTGTTCTGGTCATTAAGGTAAACTGTACTTTGAGAAGGCAATTCTTCCCCAGTTGTTTCTTGAATGCCTTCTGGCCTGAGGGGCTCATTTTCTGGCACTATATTTGACAGTTTTCTCTGTTATATATAGAGTTTTCAATGGCTAATTGTTTCCAGAGAGGGCTGGCAGGTCCTTCTCCCTAATTCTGTCTTACTCTGGAAGCTCAACTGAAACCTGTCCACCATGGGTGGCCCTGCTATTATCTGAAATACCAGTGGCATTGCTTTCAGCTCACATCAACCTGTAAGCCCCCATAGCATGATAAGCTGACACACATGGGGGATAATTTTGTTAGTGTTTCTTTTAATGTGAAATTTTTAGCTATGAGTAATTTCACAGCTGAAATAACCTATACCATGAGAAGTCAACTCATCTCACTAGGACTAACATCCTTCCCTGAGGTCCAGGGCTAAAATTCAAACCAGTTACAATATGCTTTTGCTTGTCTTGATGAGTATCTTCCTAATCTGGAAACTCCACATTGATGGGTGTGGCAGATATCTGGAAGAATAACTCCATTACCTAAATACCATCCTCTTTCTACTTTGGAAACATGATTCAATGTGTAACAAAAATAAGTGCTCCTACCACTCTCAATGCTTTTCTCCTAACCAATCCTTTCCTTGGAGACATGCATGCAATCAGTTCTTTAAGAGGAGATCACCATATATACTCTCTAACTCCAAATACACTTGGCACTAATGGATGTCTCAGCACAGACTGGATGGCCCTTTCACATTTCTGAACTCCAAAGCTGTTATAAATCCACCAGCTAAATGTCATAGGAGCTACAACTCTAGAAGCCCAGTCACACAGAGCAACCACAGCATGTTTTAAAGAAATAATCAATATATATATAGCATAAAGCATGCAAATCAAACCTTTAGAACAGATATAAGAGAAAGGATTCCAGAAGAATAGATGACTAAAATATGGAAAATAAGTGTCCCTCCCTCTGTAGAAAAATAGAGACGGGGAGAGAGAGAGAGAGAGAGAGAGAAAGAAAGAGAGAGGGGAACAGAGACAGAGTGAGAGAACTGGGTAAAGGGAAGAAAAGAAAAAGTGACATGAAGAGAGAAAGACTAAAATAAAATAATGCAGGAGAACTAACAGTTGTAGAAGAAAAATTGGAAAATAAGAAACCAAGTTAAGGGAAGTATAAAGTTAGGAGGAACTGCAGAAAAGGTAAATGGGACACCAAGAAAAGAAAAACAATATGAATGAGAAAGAATAAAAAAATAAGAAAAACATTTTTTAAAAGGTAAAGGGGAGTACCAAGATAGGAAGCCCAAGAAGGTAAATCATTAAATGCATGAAAAAAATGATGAGGACATAGGTGAGAGGAAAAAGGTGTAAAAAGAGTAATCAGAGAGAAAAAAATGAAGGACCAGCAAGCTAAGTAGCATTTTGTGATGCTGGTATCCTTCTGAATTCTATATTCTATTTATATGTTATTTTCCAAAATAACTCTGAATGCCTTCATGACATCAATCACCTGCAGGCTGAGTGGAGGGCTGGTCTTCACTGCTTGACTCATATCCTGTGATGGAAATGGCCAAGTTTGCTAGAGTAGAAGCAGCCATGGAGATTACTTGCCCTGGTAATTCTGCTCCTGCAATGAAAAGCAAATGAACAAAGTAGGAAATAACTATTGCAAATTTAAATACAACCCTACATTTTCAATAGCAATAAGCAAACATTTGGTGTTTTCAGTAATAACTTTCCATAAATGAATGTGTACATGCATGGATATGATGCAAAATCATATACATCTATAAACTACGTGAGTTTGGCCACTTGGAAATCTATTCCCAGGTTAAGTTCCTAATTGGCAATAACAAGCTTAATCATTTGCACTAGATACAAATAAAATGTTTACTGCCAAATGAGGCTTGTCTGGAATGGTCAGTCTTTGACCTGCTAATAGTAGACTGGACGGACTAGCTCACACAACCCTAGGTGCTCATATAGTTGCTTGTACACTAGAGGCTGGAAAGTAAAGACTATATTACTTAGATTCCCTTGTAGCAGAAGTCTCATATGTAATGCTGTTTCTACCAATCAAATACACCTATACAAGAAGTGGATTACAGTGTGGCACCCTATCATCTGGAACCCATACAGCTCTCACATCAAATAATCATGGAAGAATATGTATTTTCTGCAGCAATTTAGCAGAAGTTCCAGGGGTTCTCAAGCCTGATTTCTAATTTTATGACAGGTAGCAGCTGCCATGGCCTTCCACCCAAATAATCCCTTGGTGGTATTCACCATTTCTCCTTATTTTATTGCTTCTACCTATGTTGAAGCCAAGCTTAGATGTCTGGCATTTCCAAAAATCATGCATGCAAAATTTCTAAATGCTCACCAATACCTCACACTATTTATACCAGCTACAGTGGATTCTACTATCTACAACTTAAGAACACTGGCTATTCCTAGTCACCAAATCATACACTCACACTCACATAGCTAAGACTTTACTTTTGGTAGGTCAATACCTGTGAAGCAGAGAATTCTGCCAAGCAAGCAAAACGATTCACAACCCTTCAGAAAGCCAATGAATTTTAGCTCCATATTAACTCCACATGCCCAAACAAATTCAAGGCTGGCCATCTGCCAGAGATAAGCAAGCCAGAGCCTGAGATGGCTCTTCAGTAGATTATGGCATTAAGATAAAGAGCACTCACCTAGCTCAATCATGTTCTACCCATCCTCCAACAAATGGCAACCTGAAAGAAGTTTACTTTTAGGCAATGAAAGAAAAATTCAAACTCGTGATCTAGGAAGAAAAATGTAAGTTAGATATTGGATTGGGATCTAATTCTCCTAGCCTATGCATCCAAATCCTTCTAATATGCCAATAAAAAAAGCAAGAGCTGGGAGAAAAAAGCAGTGGCCTTCATGCCTTACCTGTACTCATTATTCACTGTACTGCATACTGGGGATAAAGACAAAGACCTAGTCCCTATGGAGTCTAGTGAAAGAGATATATGAATTGAAGAACCATACAAAAAATATGTCAACAAATTATGATTGCTATAAATAGATTGGATATTTTGTGAGCTCCTAAGTCAAAAACCTGATATGGTCTAGATAATCAGGGAAGATTTCTCCTAAAGAAATGAAAACAGAGTTGATACATAAGAGACAAAGAATTAACCTAAGGAATGTAAAGAATAACCTTCTGGGCAGAAGGAAGTGAGCATAAAAGCTATGAGAAGAGCCTCACATGTGAAAAATAGTGAAAGGTCAGTGTGTCTGGAACACAAATGGCTAGCTACTAAGAAACTAGTATTGAATAAACAGGGTTAGAGAGGTTAAGCCAGAAGATGCCAGACACAGAGGACCATACTGAGATCTTTAGTCTGGCCAGGCGTGGTGGCACATGCCTGTAATCCCAGTGACTCAGAAGGAGGAGCAGGAGGATGACTAGTTCAAAGCCAGAGGCAGCCTGTGTAATTTAGCAAGATTGTCCCAAAATAAAAAGTAAAAAGTGGGCTGAGGGTGCAGCTCAGTAGCAGAGCACTTGAAAAAGCATGTGAGGCCTTCAACTCAACCCCTCAGTACTACCAAAAAAAAAAAAAAAAAAAAAAAAAAAAAAAAAAAAAAAAAAAAAAAAAAAAAAAAAAAAAAAAAAAAAAAAAAAAAAAAAAAAAAAAAAAAAAAAAA
>VMDO01000017.1:470394-549336 GCA_007922755.1 Pedetes capensis | reverse complement strand
TAGTTGTAAGAAGTAATCCCTGCATAATATTTACCCTGTTTCCTCCAATGGTAACATCTTGCAAAACTCTAGTACAATACTACAATCAGGATATCAGAGGGATACAAAAAAAAGGAATGGTGTCCTCACTACAAGGATCCTCCCCATTGCCCTTTCATAATCACACTCACCTGCCTCCTACTCCATTAATAAATTATCAGTTTTGAGATGTAAAAAGGCCATTCTTGTTTGTTTAGAGAATAGACGAGACATAGAATGGGCTCAGGGAGGTACAATACTGCAGCACTAAAGGCAAGACATGATGACAGCATGGTCTATAGTGGTAACAAGAAACATGGATAAGTGGCTGGACTGAAGAGACAGGGAGGAGCCAAAGTGGGCCATGCTTGCTGAGCATGGTAGCACACCTGTAATTCTAGCACTTGGGAGGTAGACACAGGAAGATAACAAGTTTAGGGGCATCATGGGCTGCAGAGCAAGATCGTCTTATAATTAAAACAGTTGACTACACTCAGTGTTGAACTGATACAGAGAGATCAAACTGCCTTCCTTTTCACATTACAGTTAGACAGGTAACATGTAAGGTACCTGAGTGAAGATTCTGGATACTAAAGTTCTACTGAGATTCCCAGATAGAAGTTTCACAAACAGTCTACACCAGAGACAGGACAGGATTAACTTCTTAGAATTGTGCCCAGGAGAGAACTTTTAGGTAAGTCTCATTCAAGAGCAAAGTTTGGGACCACATAATGGCCTGGCTGGGAGGAGGAGCCAGCAACCCACTCCCAAAAATCAATCCGCCATTGAAAACCCTACGAATAGTAGAGAAACACTGACAATAGTGTTTCGCCTGTTGTACGTAGGGTCACTATGAGTCGGACACCGACTCGACGGCACCTAACAACAACAACAATGGCCTGGCACAGTAAAGCAGAAAAAGAAAGGGAAAAAAACTTTCAGCCAAAATGTAAAAGTGCTCTTCTCTCTTCTACAAGAAGAATGACTAGTCCATGGTCCTGAATTACTAAACAGACCTCTACACAAAGAACTTAGGTGGTGACTTATTTTTGAGGTACCCTGAAAAGACAGTTCCTTGGTGGTTTTTAAGTAGCTCCAAAATAATATTATTATCTTAATTCTCCTCAAATTTAGACCTTCAGATCAGGTACCTTTTGACTTATATTGCTAAACACCCCACCAAGCCTTCAGTCACCAAAGAGGTGATTGGGCCATATGTTGAGATAAGAGACCAAGACCCTGGCCTCAAATTCAGTCTAATGCTAAAACTATCAGTTATAATTCAGTATGTTAAGGGCTAATGTAAAGTACTGCAGAATGTTTAGGACACAAAGAGGATGGAAACCTGGGAGATAGAGGAGGGTTTCCAAAGGAGGTCTCTCACAAGAATATTAAATTATGCCATCATTTAAGTCCATTTAAGCAAATATTAGCCAGATAAACAGAATAAGTATATCCTGGGGAGAAAAAGAGAAGCTGGTGCCTTCCAGGGCAGAGGCAGAAATACGTTCCAAGAAGACAAACAAGCAGAGGAAGATATAAAGGTAAGACAACACAGTGTCCTCTTCGATAAACTACAAGCAGTTCAATAAGGCCAGAACACCCGGCGTAATGAGAAGAGTAGAGAGGTATGAGGAAGACAGGGACCAGAGGATGGAAAGTCTCCGAGTTAGTATGCACAAAGACAGGACAATTCACAGGCTGGAGCACAGGTGAAGAAACAAAGACTTCCCAGGTTCAAGTCCCAGGTCCACCCCTTACTACATGGATGACCACAGGTTAAGTTCGTAACATATAGGTGCCTCATTCTCCTCATGGGTAAAATGGGGCTCATATTAATTACTATTTCATATGTGACTCAAGTGAAACAATACATATACAATGCCTGGATTGATCCCTGGTATGCAGGAAGCACTCAATCTTAGCTATTATTATCATCTATGCCAAAACTATTGAGTTTGATAGTATAAACTATAAGCATAAGTCACTAGGATTTCTACAGTATTTCTCTATACCACTTAACTCCTTTATTTAATAGTACAGCCATTTCCCTAAATCTTCCCCCTCAGTAGACATTTTTACAACTGCTCATAGAATTAAACAAAATAATCTGCACAGAATAGTCAATGAAAGACCTAAAGAAAACTCTGCCAATGAGCTACATCCCCAGCCCAAAACTATGGCTTAAATACTAACTCTCCAACTTGCTGGATGTCATTAAAGTATGCAGTAAATAGTCACTAACTTTTAGCTATATCAATGGAAACAAGGTAATATCATTCTAGTTAATACACAAATGACTTAACAAACACAGAATGTCTCAAATGTCTCAAAAGCATGAAAGCAGTAGTACACAGAAAATTAACAAAGAATACTTGAAAACTATGGATGTGAGAGCTGACTGTTGCTCTTATCAAATAGAAATACATTTTAATGAGTTCTGTCTTAATGGCATCCTTTAGCACTTCAAAACCCTAAGCATCTGAACAAAAAAAATGTTAGGACTGGTATTCCAGGCAAGGTCATGGTATTAGATAAAAAGCCCTCACTAAAAATAGGCACATGAGCAAGGGAACATAATCTTGGGACTGAAAGACTAAGGGCAAAAAATGCAAAGAGCATCCAAGGTTTCAAATGCTAATCTCCCCAAGGACAGGGACAATATGAAAGGGGGAGCTACACAAGTTCAAAGAAGCAGGGCACTGATCAGGATAGAAACTCAAGAGTTTGACACTATAAACAGAATGCAAGGTCAGATTAAGATCCATTAATACAACTAACTTTATAATAATCATGGAAAAATATTTTTTGAAAGCAATCTAAGTAAGGAGCTACTTCTTGAACTACTCCATTTTTTTCCACAGGGATAAGAGCAGTTCCCTGAAATATGTCCAAAGATGCCTGCTAGAAGGAGGTACTGCATACCACCTAAAGCCTCCCAAGCTTGCAAAGTTTCCTTTGAAGAAGGGTTCTGTTTCCATTACTAATGTAGAAAACACATCTCCCTCTCAACCACTTCTAGTGTCAATTCACAAGGGCCTGGATATGGACCAGCATTATTGGGGAATAGGAGATAAGCAGTAAGAAGTTTAGTTTGTTCCTCTCCTTTCCCTATTTGAGCTTCCCTGAACCAAACCTGTCGGTTCATATTGTATGCTATTCCAAATGATTAAGGCAACTACCAGGCCTTCTCTGCAAAGGTATTTCTGGTCATTTACAAACAATTACCAATGTCAGGAAGAATAGCAGCCACTTGTATTCCAGTACTGCTCAGGCTAAGTATCTAGGTTATTGACACACATCTGAAACTTTTATCCTTACTTTTGAAGAAATTTCTCATATTTAGAACAAATATCACTCTGAGCCTAAGTTTGTCATCTGTAAAATAAGTATAATACCAACCTTCCTGGATTGCTTAAAAACAAATTTCAACACTTTGGCATGTTTAAAGACTAACAGGACTTTGTCCACAGGAGGTAAGGATAACACTAGTGCTCCTCTTCCCTCATAGGCCAAGAGAACATACTGAAGCTGCCTTTCAGGTGCTATGATGTGACTGACTGTCCTCTCCAAAATTCAGACTGGAATTTATTGCCATTGTAACAGTGTTAAGAGGTGCCACATAAGCCAGGCATAGTAGTACATGCCTGTAATCCCAGCAGCTAGGGAGGCAGAGGCAAGAGGATCACAAGTGTGAGGCCAGAGGCGCCTGGATAATTTAGCAAGACCCTGTCTCAAGATAAAAAAAATTAAAAAAGGGCTGGAACTGTAGCGCAGTGGTAGGGCACTTGCAAAGTGTGCACAAGGCCTTGGCTTCAGCCCCCCAATACTACACACACAAAAAAAGAGCTTCCATATAATGGAGATCAACAGTACTAAATGCTGCCATGTGATGTCACATGTAAGGCCCTCATCAAACGCCAGCACCTTGATATCAGACTTCTCAGTCTCCAGAACTATGAGCCAACAAATAACCAATCATTATCAGTTATCATTATCAGTTACGTAGCCTGTAGTATTCTGTTGTAGCAGCACAAAATGGACTAAGAAAGCAGGTTTCTACTAAGTGAGATTCACAGAATTTAGGGGGCAGAGAAGCTGGATCCTGTAGTTGTGGTGCGTCAACAAGGCCAACATGGAAGAATGAAGATGCCAACAACTATAACTGAGTACACAAGGGATCAGTTAATATTTCTTCACTATAATGGATGAATATTCAAAGAGCCTTGGAAAAGAACACTGGGTTGAGAGTCAAGGACCCTGGTGGTTTGTTTGAGACAGATTCTCAATATGCAACTGAGGCTGGCCTCAAACTCATGATCTTTTAGCCTCAGTCTCCCCATTGCTGGGATTACAAGCAAGTACCACTATGTCCAGGAGGACCTTGGTTTTAAAGCTTAGCTCCACCTGTGTGACTGTGGGCAAGTCAGTTAAGCTCTGGAATTAAGTGTCTTCATCTACAAATGGAGATATCATCTACTTTACAAAGCTTCAGCTGTTTTTGGGGGGTTTTGTTTGGTTGTTTTTGGTTTGTTTGGCGTGTGTGTGTGTGTGTGTGTGTATGTGTATCTATTTCAAAAGATAGCACAATTAAAATTACCCAAAAGTTCTTAGCTGGGTGTCATGGCTCATGTCTATAACCCCAGCAACTCAAGAGACTGAGGCAGTAGGATAGCAAGTTTGAGGTCAACGGCAGCCTATCCAATTTAATACCCTATCTCAAAATAAAAAATTTTAAAAAGGGTTTAGAGGTGCAGTTCAGTGGCAGAACACTTGCCTAGTCCACATGAGGTCCTGGGTTCAACCCCAGGTTCTACCAAAAAAAAAAAAAAAAATTTAAAAAAACATGTAAATTAAATAAAAAATAATGAAAAGTGGGGCTGGAAGTACAGCTCAGTGGTAGAGCACTTGCCTAGCATGCACAAGACCATTGGTTCAACTCCCCAGTACCGAGAAAAAGAAAAAAAAAGATCTTAATCCATGGTAGGAACTTAAATATTGTTTCCACACATTATCTTGGACTTCCAGGAAATACCATGTTAAGAGTTCCCCAGGTCCAAGAGTAAGGACTCTGGGTTTAGAAGGAACTATTAAAACTTACCTCAGCAATGACCCATAAGAAGAGTTTCCTGGATCTAGGAACCAAACAAACTCATGCTTTGAATTCTGATGAAATCCAGAGGACTAATTCTGTGAGTCTAAATGAACTGCAGATCATAAAAGCTTCTATAGCAGCTCAGAAGACAGAGAGGGATACCTACACGGGTGACCGGAATACAAGAGCGAGTTCAGACAAGGGAGGAATCAATGTACATGCTGCTATGGCAACACAATGAAGTATTCCTGTACCTAACTACATTATGGTGACCTCTACAAGAGGGAACTGACTACAAATACAGAAGGGCTATGTCCTTATGGATCAGAGGGTATGGGCTCTGATTCATAAAGAAATAAGATTCTAGGAACATGAGGAAAAACATATTTAGAAATTTAGAAAAATATTTAAAATATTTATTTTATGATGATGATTATTTACACTAGAAGTCCAGAAAAGTGTTCTAAGATCAAAAATAACCTATTTAAGCAGGTTAGAATGAGAATAAAACAAGGAAAACCACCATCTCCAAATCCACTCTCAACATTTACTCTGTATCTTTGTGACTTCCCTCCTTGTAATAGTAAAGAATACAAATACCAGAAATCTGGTTAGCAAGCCAACATACCACTCTTCTAGGTTTACAGCTGACAATAATAACTAACAGTGGTCTTCCTTTTCCTCACACTCAAAACTTGATCTTAGAATTCTTGTTGTTACAGGTCACTAGACTGCCATTACCAGATGATTAGAATTTACACCCTAGAAAAAAACCAGCTGAAATCCTTGGTTTAGATCTACATAACTCGTGTACTGTACAATAGCTATCACTACAGTGGGGGACTAACTGCAGGACCCCTATAAATACCAAAATCTGTTGATGTTTAAGTGCCTTATATAAAATGACAGTATTTGCACAGGACTTATGCACCTCCTCCTATATACTTTTTAAATCATCTTTAGATAACTTATTTAATAAGTGCAAATGCTACATAAACAGTTGTTACACACATTGCTTATGGAATAATAACCTCCTCTCAAAAAAAGTCTCTACATGTTCAATACAGATACCTTTTCCCAAATATTTTCAATCTGCAGTTAGTTTGAGTCCACAGATATGGAACCTATGGATACATAGGGCTGACTGTGTTTACTTAGCCATGGTCAAAAGCAGGGAAAAAGATAAGCCAATGCTTTTAGGAGTTAAAGAGTAAGCAGAGCTACTAAGTCACTGACAATTAGGTGAAAGGAAGAAAAAGAGGGTAAAACTAGCCAGAGGAACAAATAGAAACCATCATGCTTTCTACAGTAATTGTAAAAGCAGGAAGTTTGCTTCCAGTCATCTGAAATATAACCATACAGTTTCAAAGATTATGAGCATGATAACAGGCTAAACAAAGAAAACTTAGACAACAAAATATAAAATAAAGTAAAAGCTTCCCTATTTTCCACCATCTGACATGTAATTAAGGTTTCTTTGTTTCCAGTAAATTTTAAAATTCTAAACATATATTTATGAGTACAAGGATATCTTTCAATTGGCAGAGATTACTCATTTACCAAGTAAAATGATATAAAGTAATTTTTAAAAATTTTTATAAGATAACTGTACAAATATACCTGAATGCCAAATAGCCTTGTGATTAAATAAAATGAAGATGCTAAAAATAATGTAGAAGTATATTCATTGACAAAGAAAGGAACTCATGACATAACTAAGTTTAAAATGAATATTACAAAACACTATGTTCTTGATGACCCAATTTTTGTTTTAAAAAAATACAAGGCAGAGCCAGGCATAGTGGTGCATGCTCATAATCCCAGGGATTTGGCAGGCTGAGATAGGAGGACTGCAAGCTCCAGGCCAGAGCTAGTCTGAGTAACTTAGTGAGACTTCATCTCAAAACAAAAAATAAAATAAATGAGCTGGGAGTACAGCCCACTGGTAAAGTATGTGCGAGGCCCTGGGTTCAATCCTCAAGTACCAAAAAAATAAAATAAAATAGAATAAAACAGAATAAAATGAAATAAAATCTGAAGGCATAAAAACTATTAATTAACAAATCCACCAAAAATCTATTGAAGCTAAAAAATTCAGCAAAGTTGAAGGATACATGATCAAAACACAAAAACCAGTCATATTTCTACCTATACACTAACAATGAACCTTACAAAAAATAAATTAAGAAAGCATTTCATTTATAATAAAAAATAAAGAATAAATTAAATCAAGAAGGTACAACACTTATATACTGAAAACTACAAAACACTGCTGAAAGAAATTAAATAAATAAATACATGGAAATGCATCCCATGATCACAAACTGAAGCTTTTCAGGGTTTTTTCCTCTGTTGCTTGTTAGTCTTTTAATATTGTAAAGATGGCAATACTCCCTAGAGTATCTACAGACTCAATCTAATCCCTATCAAAATTCCAATGGGTTTTTTTTTGGAAAAATAGAAAAGATGATCCCAAAATGCATAGAGAAATGCAAAGGATCCCAAGTGACCAAAGCAATCTCAAAAAAGAAGAAAGTTAGAGAACTCACACTCCTCAATTTCAAAACTTACTACAAACTACTAATGTGGTGTAAGCGTAAGGACAAGCATGTAAGTCAATGGAATAGAATGGAAAGTCCAGAAGTAAACCCATACATCTACGCTCAATTAATTTTTGACAAGAATACTAAAACTATTTATTCAATGAAAACAGGATACTCTTCAACAAATGGTGCTGGGAGAATTGGATATCTACATAAAAAAGAAAGAAAATGGACCCTTATCTCACACCACATAGAAAAATCAACTCAAAATGGATCAATGACCAAAATAGAAGAGATAAAAATATAAACTTCTTAGGGGAAAATAATCATAATCTTGGATTTGATAAGGATTTGTTAGATATGACATTAAAGACTTCAAAAATAAAAATTTCTGCACATCAAAGGAAGTTATCAAGAGAATAAATAAGATACCCTACAGAATGGGAGAAAATATTTGCAAATTGTGTATCTGTTAAGTATCCAGAATACATAAAGAACTCCCAAAACTCAACAACAAAAGGCAAACAACCTAATTTGTTAAAGGACAGAATGTGAACAGACATTACTCCAAAGAGAAACAAATGACCAAGAAGCATAAGAAAAAATGCTCACCATCCTTAGCCATTAAAAAATTAAAATCAAAATCATAATAAAATGCCACTTCATATCCACTAGATTGGTCATTGTCAAAAATGGAAAGTGATAAGCATTAGCAAGGATTAAAGAAAATGGAATCCACACTCATCGCTGGTAAGAGGAAAAATGGTGTAGCAGCTACGGAAAGTAGCTTGGCCACTCCAGAAAAAAGTAAACACAGAATTACCACATGACTCAACAATTCTACTCCAAAGTAAATACTCAAAAGACCCAAAAACAGTATACATGTATTGAAATATTACATGGTATCTAGTTAATACGTACAATATTTATGGTTTTATGTATTAATTAAAATATAAATTTGAGTTTTAAAAACAATTACAAAAAAACTAAAAACGGATATTCAAACAACTTGTTGTACATGAATGTTCATAGCAGCACTATTCATAATACCCAAAAGGTGAAAACAACTGATAAATGGATAAATGAAATGTGGTATATATCCATATGTTAGAATATTATTCAGCCATTAAAAAAACAAAGTACTGATACATTTACAGTATTTCCTTTTGGGATGATGAAAATATCTTGGGACTAGACAGAGGTGATGGTTGCATAATACTGTGAATGTTTTAATGTCATTTTAAAATGGTTGGTGGTTAATTTTATTGAATTATACTTTAATAAAAAGATATGAATAAAAAAGGAACATGATCTAAAAAACCTCAAATATTTCAAATAAATTTAATTTCTGTGGAGAAATAGCTATAAGTTTTTAAATAAATACAAAGAGATTCCTCATGGCAGCTTCTATAAAGCTATTTTCCAAAATACTTCTAATATTCATAAAATCCTCTATTTCTTACCAGAAGACTCTTTCTCATTCTGTTTTTCATAGAGGGTGCCCAAAGACATCAGGAAAACAATAACCAGGAATACTGGAATTCTCCATGAGCCAGCCAGTGATGCTGAAAATTAAGAATATTTTTAATGAAAAAAACCTAGAACTTGTTTTAAAAGTCTCAGTTTTGTCAATTCATAGAACAATTTGGTGTATATATAATAATTACGAAATATTTTATAAGGAAAAAACATATTTTTAAGTCTATCACACAGATAACCCTCAATTCAGAGTCTGGTAAATGCATCCCTTTTCTCTGTGGCCCTGGTCTAAAGGATCAGGTCTGTGCCAGACTACACTTTATGGGCTTATATCACCTACTGAATCTAGTCCATTCTAAAGTACATCCAGGGTATAATATCATCCCAAACTCAAACCATGCATTTCACCCCTAAAAGAACAGAATCAGGACTAGATCCTGAAGTTATGGAGCCTGACCTGATTTTCTGAAAATATCACTGGTATGAACTCTCTCTCAAGAAAAGATCCAACAGCCCAAAAGCGCACAGCAAAAGCTTCAACGTGAGCTCCTCAGTAAGTAATGCAAATATGTTAACAAGTCTCCAAGAAGTAGGTCCCGATCCCTAACCACTGGCATTTCCATGAGTTCATCTACAGTTTCATGGACATTCCTGCCTGCCTTCTTCCATTGCCTTTCCCCAATTCAAAATGACTAACATCAGAGAGTAAGAGATCTTAGAGATAAACTAGCATTCCAACTCAATGAAGCTAGAGAGTTCTGTTCAACATCAGACTCTAAGCAGAGACATTTTCTATCAACTGGATTTTTTTTGTTTGTTTATAACATTAAGTAGGTCTAAAATCTACTGTAGCCTATCTACTGCTCTGGGTTACTGAATTTTTTTTTTAATTTGAACTTAATATTTCCATCAACTCGGACTTGGAAATAAGAGTCCAAACCATATGTATGATGCTGAAGAAAAAAAAAAAAATCACTCAACATCCTACCAGCTACCCAGCTAACAGCAGATAATTTCTTATAACAGGGACCTCATTAATTTGAGCAGCTCTGATACCAGTCATCCCTATGTTGAACAGGGCTTTATCTCTCTAAAACTACTCTCCCCTCTGACATCTCTTCCTCATGATTACACAGATCTATTTAATTACTCTTTCACAAAATGGATAGTCCTTCAAATATTAGAAACAGGCCTTTATATTTTATATCCTCCTCAACTCTACTCCCTCCTACTACTGTCCCAATCCCTTCCTCTCAGAGTAAACATCTTCTCTAGTTCCTTTAACTACACCAGAGCACCTCTTATCACCATAACTGCTTATCTGTATCCTCCAAAGCATTACATAAGCAAAAGGACCATAATGTTCAAGTATGCTCTACTTTTTAAGACATTTACTTCTAAGGGACTTTACTGAAAAAGACTAAAAGATAACTAAAAGAGATTAAGATTTTAAAGCATGTCGTTTTCATTAAAGCTTAATGAAAGACTAAAGCATAACAATTTCTAAAAATTATTTTTAAAAATTTTAAATGTAACATACAAAGAAATAATTTTCATTCAAACAGCCTCTGCTGACCTTGAATTAGACTTCTTAAAAAAAAAAATGAAGGGACCCACCTAAATGAAAAAGCAATATAATCCAGACAGGAATTGAAATTGCTCTCAAGTAGCGTTCAGTGCTTGCATTCCACTTGAATGAAACAGTCAACACATAGCCAACTACCAACGTCCAAATCTTAAATAAATGAAATATAGACACAGTTGTAAAATATATAAACATGAAAATGAACATACGATTATACAACATTTGCAAGCATCTGTACTAAATGAGTGCTCTGAACATAGCACAGGAAAGATGAAGGTTGATGGTGCTAAAAGGAACACACCTACATCTTCCCTGCTTACATAAATTATTTTCAAATAAACAGGAATTTGAAATCCCCTACAGTAATGTTTAAATACCTGTTTAACAAAAATATATAATTTTAAAATATATGCAAGCTCAAAACTCATTTTATACATAACAATACTTAAGATAAACTATTCAATATATAGGTCACGGACTTAATCTTGTAGAATTCATGAAGTTTCCTGTGTCAACTAATATCTGTTGTTGTTGTTGCTGTCAATTAATATCTAGAGAAAAAAAAACTTTCTGAAAAGAATCAGGTTAAAAAGACCCTAATTTAGACTATAAATGCTTATAATGAAAAATATTACTTAAAGCTAGAAAGAAGATAGCTAGTTGAAGTGTGACCTCTGGGATAATCCAAGTAATAGAAGGTTAGAACATAATCCAGAGTCATATGCAACAGTTGAAGAAATATGCCTGCAAAATATTACCAGAGGAAGAAATAAGAAGGCTTAAAAATAAAAGAATGAATCAATGCCCTCTCCTCTATTCTCCCTACACTAACACCAAATGACCAGGACTTAAGAAGCACTACAAGAACCTGATATAGGTTACATACATATAACTCTTATTTTAACAGAATGTTTACAAAATAACAAATTTGAGCATCAAGAACTTACTAAAATAAGTCCAAGAATGTAAAAATCAAGTTTCACATGAGCCTTCAGGAAAAAAAGCAAAGGAAAACAAAAAAGGACTTTTAAGTATAACCCAGAGCATGAACAAAAAAGGAACTGATAGGTACTCCAAAAAACAGAAAATAAAAAAAGCGGTCTTCTGTTATTTTGATCATATCTACCAATAAAAATAATCTTCAAGTCTTAAAAATGTTCTTAGCTCCTGACCTAAGAATTCAGCTTTGGAATATATCCTTGCAAAACAATGACAGATTTGAAAAAGCTTTCATTATAAACAAGCTCATGAGACTGTGAAGGACTGGGACTAAGGATGATTCATGCAATAAAATACCAAACAACCATTAAAATTGTTTTTTTTTTAAACAATGACTACATAGTTTTAAAATTCCTAATACAATATTAGCCTGCAGCTATAGCCCTGTGGCATCCGATCCCATCAAATCTCGGAAGCTAAGCAGGGTCAGGCCTAGTTAGTACCTGGAAGGGAGATCGCCTGAGAACACCAGAAGCTGTAGGCTTGGGAGAAGGACCTGGCAACCCCCTCCCAAAAATCAATCTGCCATTGAAAACCCTATGAACAGCAGAGAAGCACTGACAATAGTGTTTCCCCTGTTGTACAGATGGTTGCTATGAGTCGGATACCGACTTGATGGTACCTAACAACAACAACCTGCAGCTGTAACCCTGTGGCATCTGATCCCGTCAGATCTCAGAAGCTAAGCAGGGTCAGGCCTGATTAGTACCTGGATGGGAGACCACCTGGGAACACCAGAAGCTGTAGGCTTGGGAGAAGGACCTGGCAACCCCCTCCCAAAAATCAATCTGCCATTGAAAACCCTATGAGCAGCAGAGAAGCACTTATAATAGTGTTTCCCCTGTTGTACAGAGGGTCGCTATGAGTTGGATACTGACTCGACGGCACCTAACAACAACAACAACAACAACAACAACACAGTATTAAGTTAAAATATTAAAAAAAAAAAAAAAAAAAACTTATACAACATGTTCACATCCCCTACATGGTAGGAGAAAAGGAAATGTACTAAGAGGTTAGCAGTTGTATTATGGAGGTAACATACCCAGAGTGCCTCAGGCATCCAAAAAGCATGTGCTCAACAACTATCCTTTTACTTCTGTTTTTTCCAAATTTGCCTTTATTGAGCACCAATTCTTCTATAACGCAAAGTATAGTAAAATGTTTTTCCTCAAGCAACTCCATCAGGTAAAATATTAAAAGGGCTCTTAAGCCCAAAAATATATGAGTACCCGTGAAGTGAAACTACAGCCATTCAAAAAAGTTCAGGATTGCAGGATCAGACAAATTCTCTCTGGAAATTCAAAGAATTTGAGATTTAATTGTAAAGCTCAGAAGTAGATGTGAGTAAAATTCCGTAATAGTACACTTATGAACATCATGTGCCAGAAAGTATTCTAATGGTTTAAATTAATCCTCATAACCGCACAAAACAAGTACTGTTATTATCTCCATTTTACAGATAAGAGAAACTGATATTTCAGGAAAGTGACGTGCCCCAAAAATACACAACTAATATCACAGTAAGTGACAGCCCCCACATGTCTGTCAGTTTGCCATACTGGCTTTCATGTTGCTGTGATGCTAAAAGTCATGCTACCGGTATTACAGATACCAGCAGGGTCATCTATGGTGGACAGGTTTCAGCTGAGCTTCCACACTCAGAAAGACCAGGGAGAAGAGCCAGGCATGGTGGCACACGCCTGTAATCCCAGCAGCTTGGGAGGTGGAGGCAGGAGGATCGCAAGTTTGAGAACAGAGGCAGTCTGCGTAACTTAGCGAGACCCTGTCTCAAAAAGTAAAAAATGGGCTGGGGGTGCAGCTCAGTGGTCCAGCACTTGCAGAGCATGCAGGCTCGAGGCCCTGGGTTCAACCCCCAGTACCACAAAAAAAAAAAAAAAAAAAAAAAAGACCAGGGAGAAGGACATGGCTATATTACTCTTGAAACAATCAGCCACTGAAAACTCTATGAATAGCAGAGAAATACTGTCAGATATATTGCCAGAAAATGAACCCCCCAGGTTGGAAGGCACTCAAAAGACAATTTGGAGAAGAGTTACCTCTTCAAAGTAAAGTCTATCTTAATGACAAGAATGGAGTAAAGCCCCAGGAACATCCATCTGCTGATGTGGCATGAGTCAAAATGAGAAGGAACAACTTTAAACATCCATTAATAATCGGAACATGGTATGTATGTACTATGAATCTAGGAAAACTAGAAATTGTGAAAACGGAAATGGAGTGCATAAACAGACATTCTAGGAATCAGTGAGCTAAAATGGACTGGCATGAGCCATTTTGAATCAGATAATCAAATGTTCTATGATGTCAAGAATGACAGATTAAAGAGAAATGGTGCTGCATGTATGTATCATCAAAGAAGACATCTCAAGATTTGTCCTGGAGTACAATGTTGTCAGAGACAGAATATCCATATGCCTACAAGGTAGGTCTCCTGCAGCCATAGCCCTGTGGCATCTGATCCCGTCAGATCTAGGAAGCTAAGCAGGATTGGGCCTGGTTAGTATTTGGATGGGAGACCGCCTGGGAACACCAGGTGTTGTAGGCTTGGGAGGCAGACCCGGCAACCCACTCACAAAAATTAGTCCACCACTGAAAACCCTCTGAACAGCAGAGAAGCACTGACAATAGTGTTTCACCTGCTGTATGTAGTAGGGTCACTATGAGCCGGATACTGACTCAATGGCACCTAGCAACAACAAAGAACATAGGTCAGTTAATATGACCACTATTCAAATTTACATACCCACCACCAAGGCCACAAATGAAGACAGAAAATTTTTACCAGCTTCAACAATTTGAAATAGATCAAACATGTAATCAGGATGTACTGATAATTACTGGTGACTGGAATGCAAAAGTTGGCAACAAAGAAGGTTCATTTGTTGGAAAATATGGCCTTGGTGACAGAAATGATGCTGGATAGAGATCACATGATAGAATTTTGTCAGACAAATGACCTTTTCATGGCAAATACATGAAAATACACTAATCAATCTCAGAGATTACACAAAACTATAAAAACTGAGATGACCTAAATTGATTGCTTCAGCTATAAGAATGGACTAATTCAAATGAGATTAAATTTAATGAAGAGAAACAGCAAAGTTGTGCCTTTAGATACAAAACTCAACTGCTCAAGAATGGAATGAGGAAAGGACTCCTAAATTCCTTTGCAAGTTCAGTGAATCAAAGTATAACTGGCATGAGTGGCTCTTTATATAAATGCACTCCCAAACTACATGAACAATAAAATTCAGGCTGAAAGAGGAAATGGAAATCATAACATATGAGAGATTTATATAGATGGGGGAAAAACTACCTTAGAAGAGAGATCTAACTGAAGTAGAAAAGAGAAGGGAATATCAAGATTTGATAGCTATCTTCAAATAGTGGGGGGGAATGTCATCTGACAGAGGCATGAAACATAATTTTCTGTGGTTCTGAGGCAGAAATAGTAGGTTGAAATTAGCAAGCAACACATTTCAGCTCAATATGAAGATAAAGGTTTCTAACCAAAGAGAGCAATCTAAAAATAGGATAAGCTATTATCATTAAAGGTATGTGAACAGTGCTGACCATAATTTAGGGATGACAAGGTAGGGAGGACCCCCCTCAGCAAGATGACCTAGAAAAGGCACAAGCTTTCAGATTTTAAGCCTGTGAGTCTTTTAAACTAATCTCTAAGACGTTGTTGGTTCTTATCTGTACTTACAAGGAATTATTATCACTTGCAGAGAGAAGAAAAATGACTGCATACTTCATACTGCATACTTCAGATTTTTTAAGAGAAATTCATGGTCAGAGAGCAGCATATATTTTTATCTAGTAAACCTGAAGGGCACAGATTATCTCATTTTAGTTTAAAATAACTACATATTAAATATACCCTTCAATTCTAATTCTACAGATGTTTTACAGAAATACTGCACACTGTAAATACCAAAATATTCACTGTCACAGTTTACAATACAAATAACTGACAGCAACCAAATATCATTCCACAAAGGACTTTCAAACAATGTTATCTCCAAAAATGGATAACTATTCAGACTTTCAGAGGCATGAATGTCTATATTCAAAAGCACAGTATAAATTTTTGTATGTATAAATTCATAATAGTGAAAATATACCCAACAAAAAAATGTTAAAAATAACCATCTCTGGATGGATGGATTTCAAGGGGTAATTTGTTTCTTTATGCTTTTTTACAAGTACTGAATTTTCTCCTAAGACTATATAATAATATCCTTATACATAGAAAGGGAAAGTTTTGAAGATGGCAGATTAAAGGCAGCCTCGGTGTGACATAATGAAACAAAAGAGTTAGAACAGGAGTGGACTCTTTTCCAAAGAAAGGAGGTCTGGAAAAACCCTGAAACAAGAGGAGACTGTGAGATGGTCTCAGATTGCAGAACAGAGCTGAACAGTAAGGGGCACTGATCAGGACACAGCTCCAGCTATGGCTTCCTGTGGGGGAGGGGAAACAGAACCCTCATTCAAAGAGGTAAACCAGGCAGACTTGGCCATCAGACTGGCAGCCCCACAGGACAAACCTACAATCCTTGAAGCCCTTGAACCCTTCCAGGGATTTGGTTAGATGGGGGCTCTTTCTGACAGTGGGGGTTCAACACTGGAGAAGTGACTCTCTTCCCTACACTAGTCTCCAACGGCTGTGACCAACTGCCATCTTGAAAGATTGTGTAAGACTGAGCTAAGCAGGGGGCCTGAAAAGAGTCACCACCTGTGGAAAGCCTAGGGGTGACCTACCACAACCCCAGCTTGCTACACAGCTATAGCAGGCAGTTAAAGTGAGGAGGGGAGATGCGACTGACACACTGAAAGTTCAGGCAGCCACAGACTTGGGGAAGTTAGTCAGATGCAAGCCCCATCCCCAGGGAGAAAAGAGGACTCCATTTCCTGATGGACTCTGAGCCATGATCAGATAAAGACTCCATCTTCAACAGACGACCACAGCCACCTAACAGACGCAGAAGCCCCTTAGTAGTTGTAGTAGTTATTGTTGTTGTTCTACTCCTCTTTCTCTTTCTCCTTCTCCTCCTCCTCCTCCTTTCTTTTTTCCTGTTGTGCTGGGAATTGAACTCAAGGCATTTCATGGGGCTGGTGCTGTACCAATGTGTGATACCCCCAACCTTTTTCTTATTTTTGCTTGGAAACAGTCTCACATTGAATTGCATGGGCTATGACCTGAGGTTCAAGATCCTTCCACCTCAGCTCCCAGAGCCAATGGGGTTGCTGAGGAGCAAGTTAGTGTCTGACTTTTTTTTGTTTTTCTTCTTTTGTATTCTCCTTTCTTTTCATTATTAACTTTTATTTCCTCATTTCTTTTTCCTAATGTATTTTTTATCATTTTCAAGATTTTTAAGAATCTTTTTCTGCCTGTGTATCTATTTATACTTTAAATCTCTTAAGCTTACTACTTCCTATTGTTCTGCTTATGTTTACTTAATTCTGTTTACATATCTTTTTCCTGTGAAGCCATCTTTTATCTCTTGCTTCTTTTCCTTCCTCCTCCTAACATTCATTTCCTTTCTAGGTCCTCTTTTCCTTTTTTACTTCACTCGAGGCATCCTTCTATCTCCCCATTCTCTGCCCCTGCCTTCTACTTCAGGCTAATACTATTTATACCTTCACCCTAAATATGTTTTAACTTCATAGCTTACTCTGTTCTATGGGCAATGGTGGTGCAGTAGTTGGCTACAAGTGATTTAAGTGTATTTCTATATCTGGTTTGGTTGAGTATTATACCGGTTATGTTGTTGTTGTTGTTGTTGTTGTTAGATGCCAGCGAGTTAGGTCCAACTCATAGTGACCCTCATACAGTTTTCAATGGCTGATTGTTTTCAGGATTGCTTTGGGAGTGAACTGCCACATCCTTCTCCAATACCTGTTACAGAGGTTTGTATTCCTCTCTGGGAGTAACACTGGAGATTGTTATCTGAAGAGAAAGCCACTCACTAAGATGATCTCCAAATAAAACAGGAAGTGATAGGCACTACTACAGATGCACAAATTACAAAAGAGAGATACAAAAAGCATGAAAAAACAAAGCAACACATCTCCTCCAAAAGATCATGATTCTTTAATCAATGAATCTAAAGATTCTAAAATAGTGCAAATTTCACAAAGAACTTAGAAGTCTACTTGTAAAATTGATCAATGACTTCAAAGAGGACACAAACAAGCAAATGAATGAAGTAAAGAAATCAATATAGGACATAGGTCAGAAAGTGATTAATGTAAAAGACAAAGTCAGCAAAATGGATGAGAAATTAACCAAAGAAATTGAGATTTTGAAAAAAAAAGAAATGACATGAAATATTGGAAATGAAGAACTCAATAAACCAATTAAAAAACAGTGAAAAGTATCACCAATAAACTGGACAAAGCAGAAGATACAGTATCAATGATGGAAGACATTTACATATCAAGAAAGAAAAAAATGAAAAGAACATGACCATAATTTTCAAGAACTTTAGGATACGATGAGAGATCAAACCTAAGAATCCATGGCATAGAAAAAAGGAGCTGAGATAAAAACTAAAGGCACAGAAAACTTATTTAGTGAAATTATAGCAAATTTCCCAAATCTGGGGAAAGAAATGGACATCCAACCACAACAAACATTTAGAACAACAGACACTACCAAAAGAACCTCTCCATGACACACGATAATTAAAATGCCAAGATTACAGAACAAAGAAACAATATTAAAAGTTGCAAGAGAAAAACACCAACCCACCTACAAAGGAAAACCCATCAGAATTACATCAGATTTCCCAGCACAAACACTAAAATCTAGAAAACCATGGAATGATGTATTTCAAACCCTGAAAGTAAGTAATTGCCAACTAAGATTATTATATCCATCAAAGTTATCATTTACAATTAATGGAGAAATAAAGAGGTTCCAAGATAAGCACACACTAAAGCAATACATAACCACCAAGCCAGCACTGCAGAAGATACACAAAGGAATCCCACACATACAGAAGAAAGAAGACAGTCTCCACTACAAGAGCACAAGAAAGAATAAACACAGAAGGAACAGAAATTAAAGAGAACTAGAAAAGAATCAGTCATGCCTAACAAAACACCAGCAAATCTTGAATATAAATAATGGACAAAGAAAACGAATAGTACATGACCCAACTAGGAAAATACCCAATAGTTAAAAGAACCAATAAACCCTTTTAAAACCCCTTTCAATGTTGTTATTGTTGTTGTTGATAGGTGCCGTGGAGTCCCATTCGACTTACAGCAAACCTACATACAACAGACCAAACACTGACACTGTGCCATTCTCGGCACTATTTCTTTTTCCCTTTATTAGTAAATGATAATGGGGTACAGGGTAATACAGCATTGGCTATTTTCATTATGCATCCTTTACATCACTTCAGGCAACACTTTCGTCAACCCACAAAGTTTACAGAGCCTTATGGCTAATATGTAGTAAAACGCAAATGCTTATTTGGATTATATTCTCCGATTTTTCCAATATACTCATGAAGTTGCACTTTTTACATTGAGATTGTCCCCTATGCATTCATCTCTCCACATTAACCCTCCTCCCCATCCCATCTTCCCCAATCTTCGCTTCCCTCTGTTAGTGCCCTCCCTCCTCCTTTCTACTCTTTATATTGTCTCTTCTTTGCTAAGTTTCAGTGTGCATTTTTTAATGTACCAATTTATGTATAGGATTTTTTTCTTCCTTTAAGTATGATTCAGCTCCCACATATGAGCAAGTACAGTGCTTCTCTGGTTTTCATACAGTTTTCAATGGCTGATTGATTTTTGGGAGTGGTTTGCCATGTCCTTCTCCCAAGCCTATAGCACCTGGTGTTACCAGGCAGTCTCCCATCCAAGTACTAACCAAGCCTGGCCCCGCTTAGTTTCTCCAATCTGACAAGATTGAATGACAGGATAATATGGCTACAGGCAGCCCCATTAAATAATAACCCTGAATGTAAATGGTCTTAACTCCCCATTTAAAAAGACAGATTAGCAGACTGGATTAAAAAACAAGGTCTAACAATGTGTTGTCTACAAGAAACAAATCTTACTAGCAAGAACACCCACAGACTGAAAGTGAAAGGATAGAAATTCTATACCAAGCAAGTAGAAGCCAACAGAAAGGAGGAGTTAGTTGTTGTTAGGTGCCCTCAAGTCGGGTCCAATTCATAGTCACCCTATGTACAAAAGAATGAAACACTACCTAACACTTTGACATATACATGGTCTTTTTATGTTTGAGCCCACTGTTGCAACCACTGTATTTCTTCTCATTTTGAGTCATGCCACATAAGCAAAAGGTTGTTGTTGTTGTTGTTAGGTGCCATCGAGTCGGTATCCGACTCATAGTGACCCTCATAGGGTTTTCAATGGCTGACTGTTTCAGGATGGCCTTGGGAGTGGATTGCCAGGTCCTTCTCCAGCAAAAGGTTACAGGGCCTTTATTTCCATCCTTAAGATCAATTCTACTTTGAGGAAGCAATTCTTTCCCAGTCATCTTTTGAAGGCCTTCCAGCCTGGGAGCTCATTTTTCCAGCACTATATTTGACAGTGCTTCTCTGCTAATCATACAATTTTCAATGGCTAGTTGTCAGGTCTTTCTCCCTAGTCTGTCTTAGTCTGGAAGCTCAGCTGAAACCTGTCCACCATTGCTGCCCCTGCTGGTATCTGAAATACTGGTGGCATAGCTTTTAGTAACATAGCAACACCCAAGCCCCCAAAGCATGACAAGCTGACAGACATGTGAAGGAAGAAGGAGTAGCAGCCATCCTTACATCAGACAAAGCAGACTTCAAGTTAAAACTAGTCCGAAGAGACAAGGAAGGTCACTACATATTCATAAAGGAAACAATCGATCAAGAAGGTGTAACAATTATAAATATATATGCACCAAACATCCACGCACCCAACTTCATTAAAAAAAAAAAAAAAAAACTACTAAAATTAGAGGGACAGATAGGTCAAGATACAATAATAGTGGGTGACTTTAATAACCCCATTCTCATCGATAGATAGAATATCGGGACAAAAACATCAACAAAGAAACTTCAGAGTTAAACACTGCAATAAGTCAAATAAACCTAATAGACATTTATAGAATATTCTATGTAAAAGCTATACACGTTCTTCTTGGCAGTCCATGGAACTTTCTCTAAAATAGATGTTGTGGGCCCTAAATCAAGTCTTGGCAAATACAGAAAAATCTAAATAACTTAATGTATTTTATCAGACTATAGTGGAACAGCAAGAGAAATTACAGAAACTATATAAATATATGGAGAATGAACAACACACTCTTAAATGATCAATGGGTACTTGAAGAAATCAGAGGAAATTAAAAAGTTCTTAGAATCAAGCGAAAATGAAAACACAACTTTCTAGAACCTTGGAGATACAGAAAGGTGGTTCTAAGAGTGAAGTTTATAGCTGTGAATGCCTACATTTAACAGTCAGATATGGCTCAAACAATTAACTTAATGATGTACCTCAAGCTCTTAGACAAAGAAAAAACAAAACCCCAAAGCAATAGACAGAAAGAAATAATAAAGATCAGAGTAGAAATTAGTGAAAGAGACTAAAAAATAAAAAATAAAAAACTGATGAAACACAGACCTGGTTTTCTGAAAAAATGAACAAGATTGACAAACTCTTAGGCAAGTTAACCAGAGGAAAGAGAACGATGACTCAAATCGAAATTAGAGATGAAAATGGGAACATTACAACAGATACCAATGAAATTCAAAGAATCATTAGGGAATATGTTGAAAAATTATATTCCAAAAAACTGGAAAACTTAGAGACAAATAAATTCCTTGACGCATGGCCTGCCAAAATTAAGTCAACAGGATATAAACAACTTAAACAGACCTATAATGAACAACGAGATCAAAGCAGTAATAATCTCCCAACAAAGAAAAGCCAAGGATCAGGTGGATTCACTGCCGAATTCTACAAGACTTAAGAAATATTAACACCAATGGTCCTCAAACTATTCCATTAAATACAAATGGAAGGAACACTACCATACTCATTCTATGCAGACAGTATTACTCTGATACCAAATCCAAATAAAGATTTATCAAAAAAGCAAAACTACAGATTAACTTCTCTGATGAACCTAGATGCAAAAATCCGTAATAAAATACTTGCGAATCAACTTCAATAAAGATCATATGCTATGATCAAGCTGGTTTCATTCTATGTATTCTAAGCTGGTTCAACATACCAATATATCAACAGATGCAGAAAAGGCCTTCAACAAAGTTCAATATCCTTTTATGTTAAGCCTTGAATAAACTAGCAATTGAAGGAACATAATTCAACATAATAAAAGCAATATTTTATTGCTAACATCATACTAAATGGGGAAAAAATTAAAGTATTTCCCCTAAAATCAGAAACAAGACAAAGGTGTCCACTATCTCCACTGCTATTCAATGTAGTAATTAAGCTATTAGCTACAGCAGTGAGACAAGAAAAAGAAAGAAAAAAGATCCAAACAGGAAAGAAAGAAGTCAAATTATCCCTATTTGCAGATGATATGATCCTATATTTAAAAGGCCCTAAAGACTCCACCAGAAAATTCTTAGGGCTGATGAAGACTTTCAGTAAAGTAGCAGCATACAAAATCAACATATATAAGTTAGTAGTTTTTCTATATACTAATGACCAGGTTTGGGAGAAGGACCTGGCAACCCCCTCCCAAAAATCAATCTGCCATCGAAAACCCTACGAACAACGGAGAAGCACTGACAATAGTGTTTCCCTTGTTGTACAGAGGGTCGCTATGAGTTGGATACCGACTGGACGGCACCTAACAACAACAACAACAACAACAATGATCAGGTGGAGAAAGAAACCAGGAAAACAGTCCCATTCACAATAGTTTCAAAACAAATAAAATACCTGGGAATACACCTAATCAAGGAAGTGAAAAATACCACAATGGAAACTTTAAAACACTAAAGAAAGAAATTAAAGAAGACACCAGAAAGTGAAAAAAATCTCCCATGGTCATGGATCAGAATTAATATTGGGAAAATGGATATATTACCAAAAACAATCTGTGAATTTAATGCAACCCCCATCAAAATCCCAATGACATTCTTCACAGAAATAGAGGAAACAATCCTAAAATTCATATGGAGGCACAAAAGACCCCAAGTAATCCTGAGCAGGAACAACAATGCAGGGGGCATCACAATTCCTGATTTAAAATTATACTACAAAGCTATAGTAACAAAAACATCATGGTACTGGCACAAAAACATACATGTAGACCAATGGAACAGAATAGAGGATCCAGAAATAAATCTATGCACCTACAGCTACCTGATACTCAACCAAGGTGCTAAAAATGTAAACTGAAGACCCTCTCTTCAACAAATGGAGCTGGGAGAACTGGATATCCTCATGCAAACGACTGAAACTAGATCCTCTCTCTCATTTTATATAAAAATAAGTTCAAAATGGATCAAACACCTTGATGTAAAACTTGTGAAAATTTGAAACTTCTAGAGGAAAACAGGAAAAACACTTCAAGTCATAGGCACAGGCAACTACCTTCTGAATAGGACCCCAATAATGCAGGAAACAGCTAGAATTGACAAACAGGATTACGTTAAGTTAAAAAGCTTTTGAACACAAAGGACACAATTATCAGAGTGAAGAGACAGCCTACAGAATGGGAGGAAATCTATGCCAGCTATAGACCAGAGAGGGGATTAATATTTAAAATATATAAAGAGCTCAAAAAATTAAACACCAAAAAAGTGAAGTATCCAGTCATAAAATGGGCAAAAGAACTGAACAAAGACTTCTCAAAAGAAGAAATACAAATGGCCAACAACCATATGAAAAAAATCTTCAACACCTTTAATCATTAGGGAAATGCAAATCAAAACTACACTAAGATACCATCTCACCTTCAGAATGGAAAGCATCAACAAAACAAACAACAAATGCTGGTGAAGATGTGGGGAGAAAGGAGCCCTTTTACACTTTTGTTGGAATGCAGATTGGTCAGCCACTATGGAAATCACTTTGGAGATTCCTCAAAAACTAAAAACAGAATTACCATATGATCCAACAATACCACTCCTGAGTATATACTCGAAGGAATTTAAGTCAATAAACCTGCTCATCCATGTTTATTGCAGCATTATTCACAATAGCCAAGATATGGAATCAACCTAGGTGTCCATCAATAGATCAATGGATAAAGAAATTATAGAGAGAGAGAGCAGGGCACAGTGGTGCACACCTATAATCCCAGCGGCTCAGGAGGTGGAGGCAGGAGGATCGCAAGCTCAAGACCAGAGGCAGTCTATGTAATTTAGTGAGACCCTGTCTCAAAAAGTAAAGGAATGAGCTAGGGGTGCACTCAGTGGTCCAGTACTTGCAGAGCATGCAAGCGCAAGGTCCTGTCAACCTCCAGTACCACAAAAAAAAAAAAAAAAAGAAATTTTATATACACATACACACATATATATGTATATATACGTATATATACATACATACACACACATACACATACACACACACACACACCATGCAATTTTATTCAACCATAAAGGATAAAATTATCATATTTGCTGGAAAATGGATGTTACTAGAGATCATCATTTTAAGCAAAATAAGCCAGACCCAGAAAGACAGATATCTTATGTTTTCTCTCATATCTGGATGTTATACCTCAATATATATTCAGTATTAAAACATATAGATCATGAAAGCAGAAGGGGCCACGTAGGGAAAGATAATGGACTAAAGGAAAAAAGTGGAAGGAGAAAGAAGAAAGGGTAATGGCAGAGAAAAAAAGGAAATACCACATATTTTACCCTTAAGGGAAAATTGAGAGGTAGGTATGTAGGTAGGTAGATAGATAGACACACAAACAAGACATGCAAGTAGAAGGGGACAACTGGTGGTAAGGGAGGGGAAGGGGATAATGGGAGAGTAATAGGGAGGTGAACATGAGCAATATACAATGAAATGTGTCTTTGGAAATGTTATGAAACCCATTAAGTTGTACACTAAAAATTACTAATAAGATTACTGGGGAAAAAAATGAAAAAGAAAGTTTCTAACTTTAAAATATGCTTTTTTTGGTGTTAATGGAGTTTTTTAAAAAAAATTTGAAGTGTTTCATCAGAAAAGATTCACAGAAATAATATTACTTTAAAAGATTATAAAAATATTTTAGAGTTTATAGTAAATAGTAAATATTACAGAATTACTAATGGTTAAAACTTTTTAGCAAGTATTATAAGACAAATTCAGAGCTAAGAAAATCTGTCAGAAATACTTCCTAAAAGGCATCCAGGAGAAGAAAGTATGCTATGGTATTTATACCATAGTAGTACTATAAAGAAAGAAGTCCACAATACAAGGATGAATGAAAGAGTAAGGTGCAGAATTATACATATCATGTCCCATTTTTGTTTTAAAAACACACTAAAAAACATAAACCCTACACCTCATATGTTCACACAGGCTTAGAAATAAATTTAGAAGGCTATTCTTCAATTAACAATAATAACATCTGTATAGTGGGAATGATAGCAGAAAAGGGACAGTTTATTTTTACTATATAAACTTCTATGCTGCTTAACTTGCTTTTTGTAACAAGCATATTTTGAGTCAGCTTTTTAAAACACTAAATATTCTTTTATAAAAGCTTAGAAAATATAAGTATTTGTACATTCACATTTCACAATTTTTTTGCGGGGAGCTTTTGTTTGTTTGTTTTTTGTGGTGCTAGAGATCAAACCCAGGCCCTCACACATGGCAAGCAAAGGCTCTAGCACTGAGCTATAGCTCTCACCCCCTATACAACTTCTAGAATCAGATTCCATAAGAACATTTTATTGTTGTTACTATTTGTTTGTTTGGAGACAGAACCTCGATATGTAGCCCAGGCTACCCTCAAACTCACAATCCTCCCGCCTCAGTCTCCAAAGTACTGGGACTGCAGACATATGCCACCACACCTGGCAAGAATGTTTTATTCTTAAGCTTTCCCAAATACAGAAGCTTGAGGTTAACTTGTTATTGTTGTTAGATGTCATCAAGTTGAATGCAACTCATAGTGACCCTACGTACAATAGATGAAACACTATCTGACTATTGTGCCATGCCCAGCACTGTTGTCAGTGCTTCTCTACTATACATAGGGTTTCAGTGATTGCTTCGGAAGTAGGCTGCTGGGTCCTTCCCTCTATCCTGCAGCAGCTGGTATTCCCAGGCAGTCTCCCATACAACTAACCAGGCCTGAAACTGTTTAGCTTCCAAGATCTGATGAGATGGGATGCCAGGGTGGTAGGACTGAGGTTAGTCAATTTTACATAAGTTTAACCTCTGTGCAAACCTGTTCATGTGTGAATTTTCTTCCAGGCATAAATCACTGAGTCACAATTAGATAAGACAACATACTTTTCCAAATTTATGTTGTTGTTTTTCTTTCTTTCTTTTTTGGCAGTATTAGGGGTTGAGGCCAGGGCATTGTGTATCCTAGGCAAGTGCCCCAAAACTGAGCCACAATCTCAGCCCCTTTTTTCATTTTTTAAATTTTTGTTGAGACAAAGTCTTCCTAAATTTTGCAGGCCTCCTCTGGCCTCCAACTCAGCCTCCTGAGTGGCTGGGGTTATAAACTTGGGCCAAATCCAAACTGTATTCCTAAATACAATGTGTCCTTTTCAATATGTATAGTCCATAGTTACTTTACAACATCAATGTGCTAGACACTACATAAGACTACATAAAATTTGGCAACATTTACCTAGCACTCCAAGTAAAGCAAACTATTAAACAATCCCATTTTCTTTTCATATGACATGATTAACCACACATGGTATACTTTTCTGATTACATAATAAGTCCATAAAGAGCTGGGGGTTAGCTCAGTTGGTAGAGTGCCTGCTCTGTACTCTCTGAGGACCTCAGTTCAATCCCTAGCATGCAAAAAAAAAAAAAAAAAAAAAAAACAACAGGCATGGCAATCCACTCCTGAAGCAATTCCCCAAAAATCAGCCACTGAAAACCCTATGAAGGTCGCTATGAGTCAGACATAACTCAACGGCACCTAACAACAAGTACATAACACATTAGTAGAGCCTCTGCCTTTCAGACTATGTCATCTGGGCATCAACTGGAAATACCTGGCTCGCCTCAGTTGTGTATTTTTGCAGAACCCTTTACTTCTTAAGTCTTTTTCAGAGAAAATAAAACAGACTTCCTCCCAAGTTATGGAGTCACAGACCTAATATCATTGCCTGCAGCAGCAACTGCTTCAAGTATCATACTTCATTCTCTCTTAAAACAGCTTAATTCTAACTTGAAAATTGTTCTGTCATATGACAATTTAGAGTCAAGAATTTTTTAACAGCTGGGCACACACCTGTAATCATAGTGACTAGGGAGTAGACGCAAGAAGATGGCAAGTTCAAGGCCAGAGGCAGCCTGCATAATTTAGCAAGACCCTGTCTTAAGATAAAAATTATAAAAGGGGCTAGGGATACAGCTCAGTGGTAGAACACTTGCAAAGTACATGTGAGGCCCTGAGTTCAGCCCTCCAGCACTGTAAAAAATAAATAAATAAATAAATAAATAGAGCACTAAAAATAAATTTTAAAAAATTTTAAAATGAGGTTCAACTCAGAGGTACAGTGCTTGCAAACCATGCTTGAAGTCCTAGGGTAGCCCCCTAGTGCCACCAAAAAAAATAATAGTTATAACAAAATCTTTAACTGTGAAAGAGCTGAGCTGTGGAAATTTCCTCTTCACTGCTGCCAGGTAAACAGCAACAAACCTAAGAAGAATTTAGAAGTAGAATGAAGAAGACTGGAAAGGCTAGTCAGCTTGCATTTCCTAAGGATCTCTTGTGATCTGTAAGAGAGAACATCAAAGAAACTTAAGACATGATCCAAACCAACCCCTCACTTTACACAACAGGGGCTAAGTGGCCCAGAGTAGGGCCCTAGTCTGTTTCAGGTCAGAAGGCAATTTATAACTTAAGGTCTTCTGATCTTTCAATCACTATTCTTTCTACCTACCGTTCTTTATAAAAGTAGAAATAATGAGAGATCATGGAGAAAACAAATCTATGGCTACTGCAAAAACTATAAATGGTCTTCAGATTTTCTAGTAAGTTTGAAACTGGGGTGGAGGTACAGGGGAGATAAGAACACTCCCAGGAGAGAAAAACAGTACAGCAAAGGAGGCTGTCAACTTTCTAGATTTTTCTTGCACAACTCCACACCACAGGGAGAGACCAGGGACACAGCCATGTATGAACTTGGTGCACTATGCGATTTTTTTAAAAGTATTCTGAAATCATTTATTAAGACAATATTCCAACTCATTTGAAACTGTCAAAAAATAATGACTCATATTAAAAAGGATTAGTCTTTTACTTGTACGTAGGAAGGAACATTAGGAGGAAGTCGCAGTCAAGAAAAAAAAACTGAGGTAATCCAAAGTGGGGTAAAGAACTGAACAGAAAGATAAACTGGTGACAAAGGAAAACACAGGTAACGAGGACACTACAAAGGAAAACTGAACAGGACCTAAAAAGCTGCTTAGACATAAGGATAAAGAGAAAGACAGAAATGACTAAGGTTTCTATATAACTAGAATCCAGGGGAAACAACTGTGGTTAGTCCAATCCTTATTTTTTGTATTTTCCCTGATAACTAAGATCAATTTATATTTAAAAATTAAACTAAAAGCTTTAAACACAATGTGTTAGCGAAAAACTTCTAAAATCCTTCCTGAAGGTTACAACAGAGCTTTGATGACAGCAGGATAGCTGAATAGTTTAGAGAATGCCATTTAGTGACAGCATGAACAGATCACTGCCTAATTTAGTCTTCTCAGATAGGAAATCCCTCCCTCCTACAGCACAAGATTACCGTGAGAATGAAATTGCACCCACATTAGAACCTAGTCCAGGGCCTAACACATGGTAGGTGTTCTAAAACTGGATCTTAAACCAGGCGCTATAGTGTACACCTATAATCCCAGCAACTCAGGAGGCTGAGGCAGGACTACAAAGCAGGTTTGAGGCCAGAGGCAGCTTGCACAGTTTAGAGACTGTCTCAAAAATAAAAAATAAAAAGGGAATGAGGGTGCAGCTCAGTGATAGTACACTTGTCTAGCATGAGCAAGGCCCTGGCTCCAACTCTCAAGCACTGCAAATAAATAAATAAATAAGTTGGATCTTCAATGTATGGATTGTCTACTCATCTAAATACGGCTTTTCTTAAACATAACTTTTCTCCCTGCCTTGCCCATATATACTTCTTTCCAACAGCAGGCTCATATTTATGAGTTGAGTAGAAAGCATAAAGACCACTGTTCTATAACAGGTAGCCCTACTTGAGCTTACAAAACCAAATGCTGAGAACTATGAGATATAAAAGTCACAAGGAGGCTGGGCATGGTGGCGCACGCCTGTCCCAGCAGCTCGGGAGGCGGAGGTGGAAGGATCGCAAGTTCGAGACCAGAGGCAGTCTGCCTAATTTAGCAAGACCCTATCTCAAAAAGTAAAAAAAAATGGGCTGAGGTGCAGCTCAGTGGTCCAGCACTTGCAGAGCATGCAGGCTCGAGGCTCTGGGTTCAACCCCCAGTACTGCCAAAAAAAAAAAAAAAAAAAAGTTACAAGGGACCCCTGTCCAGTCACATGTTAGGCTTTAATCGGCACTTCTGGCTGAGGGCTCCCAGACTGTTTCCCAAGCCTATGGCACTCCACCCAATTTCACACTCCTAAGCACTACTTCAGCAAACTACTCTAACCCCTGTTTCTCTCAAATTCAGGTCAACCTGGAAGCTGTACTCTTTCAGATTTAGACTTTCTACCACTCCCCTGTGTCAGCCATTGAGTAGGTATCCAACTCATAGTGACCCTACTGTACAACAGGCAGAACACTATTGTTAGTGCTTCTCTGCTATTCATGAGTTTTCAATGGCTGATTGTTTTTTGGAGTGGGTTGCCAGGTCCTTCTCCCAAGCCTACAACTCCTGGTGTTCCCAGGTGGTCTCCGTCTGGTGGTCTCCCTGGTTAGTACTGCCAGATGGGTGGTCTCCATCTGCTAGTACCACCCATCTGGTAGTACTAACCAGGCCCGACCCTGCTTAGTTTATCTGACTGGATCGGATTCCACAGTAGTTCTAATTCATCCATATTGTCTCTTCTATAATAAACTTGCTGTGTTTTTTAACCCCCTTCTATTCTTCCTTGTTGCCATCACTGTGGCCAAACATCTGGGTTATAAGCCCTTCTAAAATCATTGAGGGGCTGGGGATGAGGCACAGTGGTAGAGCACATGCTTAGCATGTACAAGGCCCTGGGTTCAATTCTCAGTACCACAAAAAAGAAATAAAATAAAATAATTAACTGGCTTAACTTTTTCCTCCCTCAAATTCCCAATCTAATCAATCTTGGCCCTTGCCTTCTGCTCATTACCTATAACCTATACAAGTAAAATATGAATGTGAGGGTAATCTTCAATAAAAAAGATACTGAAAGCTATATACACTGAGCTCCAGATACTTCTTCCCAAATATTCAATTCCTCAAGTCTTTCCATTAAATATCTGTGAGGACTGGCAGAAATGCTTCATTTTCCCCTAAGCACACCAATTTACCTATGTACTCAACTTCTTATTTCAACTGAAAATATATACTATTCATATATGGCAGCCCTTTCAATTTTTAATTTTTTGTAGTTAGATAGATATGTCTCTTGGGTAGTATAAACAGTCAAAATGTCACCACAATCTATAAATATGTCTGACTTTGGAGAAGTCTGAATTCCTTGAGGATAAGAAGCACATCATACTTCTTAACAGCACATAATGGTCTACCTTCTACTAAGAGACATTCCATCCATTTAAACTTAACTGTGTAACCAGATGAAAGTGCAGTGAGCTTGGATACATAAAAGTGAACCACAGAGTTGGAAGAAGAGTCCAGTGGTAGACCCTTTATCTGTCAAGGAGAAAGGCCTGGATCTGACCACCAGCACAGCTCAAAAAAAAAGAAAAAAGAAAAAATGAAAAGAAAAAAGTGAACTACGGACTTGTTCAGAAGCTGTGTAACTTTCGGGCAGTCACACACTAAGCCTGCAGCTCATAACTGGTGAGTAATGCACATTTATCTGTGTGTCTATCACCTCCATCAGAATATGCTCATATATAGGGCTAGGAGTATTACTCAGCAGAAGAGCACATGCTTAGCATGCTCAATAGCCCCAGGTTCAATTCCTAGCACCAAAGAGGACATGGTCATACATGATTAAATGCACCTTCAAGACAGGGCTTGCATCCTACCCCATTTTTAGATCCCTCACAAATCCCAGTAGCTAACAATATACTCAATCAATTTTAAATTTGAACTGAGAGGAGATACTGATAGAGCAAGAGAAGACAGGCATTATGGGATTGATTATTATTGTTGTTAGGTGTTGTGGAGTGGGGTCTAACTCATTGAAACCCTCGGTTTTCAATGGCTGATTGTTGCAGGGAATTGCTTAGGGAATGGATTGCCACGTCCTTCTCCCATTTTTTGCTGTCCTGGGGATCTAACCAAGAGCCTCAAAGAGCACAGAGCAGCACTATACCAACTGAACTAAACCCCAGCAGAAATGGATTATTACTCTACCAATAATTTCAGGCAAGTTGAAACCCTGCTTTACAATAAGGAGAACTGTTTTGTAACTTCATGTCAAGGTACACTGAACTTTACTGACAAAAAAAAAGTGAATAAAATTATTTTAAATCGTTTTGCTTTTTGTAGTCTCTGTGTGTGTGTAAGGCTGGGGATTGAATTTAGGGTGTCATGCATGCTAAACAGGCTTTGCCACTAAGCTACATGCATGCCCCGGAGGCACTGCTTATTGACCAACATTCTTAACATTCTTAAGCAATAAACATCCACTTGTTTTTAACAGTCCCCAGTAAATATGTGGATAAACTGGCTCTGATACAGTCTGAGTCAGGAAATGTGTCACTAGGTTATCTTTGAAATTCCTTCCAATTCTAAAGCTCCCTGATTTTCTAAGAATAAACTAGATTAACCCATCCATCACAAACCTACCTCTTCACCCAATCTGCTGTGATAATCCAGGCAAGATGGGATGTGCCATGGTCACTGCACAATAAAAGCAGTTCTCAAGAAACAGAATGTGGAGAGGGAGAGGCCCAGGCGCTCATCACCAGTGAACAGTACAAACTATATTAAAAGGACTTGAACTGAGAGGCTGTACCGGCCTGTGAAGAAAGTTTGATTTTAACACTTAACTAGTCCCTTCATTGGGCTGGGATTTAGCTCAGTTGGTAGAGCGCTGCTCTGCAATCTCTGATGTCCCGCGTTCAATTCCCAGCACCGCAAAAACGGGAGAAGGACCTGGCAATCCACTCCCGAGGCAATCCCGAAACAGTCAGCCATTGAAAACCCTATGAGGTCGCTATGAGTCGGACACGACTTAACGGCACCTAACAACAACAAAGTCCCTTCATTGCCCCTAGTCTGGTAAATCACTTCTCCTGTTTGTAGGATGGCAAAGTGGACTAGAATCTCTAGGGTCCCTTCCAGCTCAGAACTGAGGACGGCCAGAGCACCCCTCCACCCACGATAAAGAGTAAAATTAAGTACACTCCCTGCCCCCAATGTCATGCTCTGGGGCCTTTCCCCACAAAGTGGAACAAAGCTTCTCGGCCAGGGGACCTGCCCCACTAACAGGCAGGGCCTAATAGCAGGCACCCGCCTCCCTTAGGAAGGAAGTGCGCCAAGTTTCTCAGGCGTGGGAAGGCAGGCGAACACCAGTAGTACACTGCGGCACAGGTGAGGACCTTTGGTCCCCTTTCGCAGCTAGGAGGAGCTGCAGGGCTGCGCCCCAACAAACCAGGGGTGCGGGCAGGGACAGGGTATCCACCGGCACCCGGGGAAGCCTGGTGGCCGCGCACTCACTCACCCACAGGCTGCTGAAGTAGTCCAGCCCGCAGCAGATCAGCACGCCCGCGTGCGCCAGCAGCACCTGTACGCCCAGGTAGCTGCCGAGGCAGTAGAGGCCGTAAAGGAATGGGCCGCCCGCGCCCAGCAGCAGCAGCAGGCGGCGGCGGCGCAGCGCCTGCTCGCCCAGGGCCTCGACCCCGTAGTCGATGAAGCAGAGAGGCAGCAGCAGCGCGGCCAGCACGATGGGCGTGTGCGCGCGGTGCAGGCGCTGCAACCAGTGGCGGCCCAGGCGCGTCAGCGAGCTTTTGAAGGGGTGCAGGAAGGTGCCGCACAGCACGGCCCACAGCAGCGGCCGCAGGAAGGCCTCGAGGATGAAGTACACGAGCACCGCGGCGCCGCAGCACAGACACACGAACAGCACGGCCCCCGTGTTGTAGAAGGCCTGCTTGATGGGCTTGTCAAATCGCAGCGCCAGCGCCGCCGTCCGCGGGGTCTCTGCTCCGCCGCCAACGCCCGGCCCGGCAGCGCGAGGAGCCCGGGGTTCCAGCCTAGGGGAGCCCCGCGGCCCGGGCTCCGCAGGGCCGCCCAAGTCGGCCATCGCGCCTCAGCCGCTGCCTAACAGAGGTAGTTCACCCAGCTCGCGAGGAGCGCGGGCAGAGAAAGGCGGAGCTGTGCGCGAAGCCTTATGGATGCTGTAGTTCTCGTTCGGCAGCCGTGCGCTCGCGAGACCCGCGGGATACTACAATTCCCAGAAGCGTTCACGCGAGCTTCTCCGCCCCCAATCTCCCCTTCCTCCTTTGGACGCCACAAGATGAGATAACAAGTTTCCGGAGTCTAAGAAAAAGTAAAATAAGACAAAAACAAGTACAAACAACCATTTAAAAAATCAGTACCCTTAATTGGTTGTCAACTTCTCTAGAGGCGGGATCCTCAAAGAGAAGCTACTTTCAGAAATATAAACCCAGGCTTCACGTTAGAATCCTCCCGGGAATGCTTCTAAAGACTGGTTCCTGGATTTTATGTATTTGTTTAATAAATACTTTTAAAGTGGTCTCTCTGATGTATTTGACAAGATTTTAAATATTGAAGCGATTTCTGTGCGACCCTGTTCTAAGTGAACAGGTTTTCTATCAAGTGCCTCACTCCTATTGATAGGCCTTAGAGAGTTACAGGCAGGTTTCAGGGAAATGGGGCCTAGAAATAGGGAACTACTGAGGCAAGACGGTCACAAAACAACCATTTAGGTCATCTAAGTTTTGATCAGACCATAGGAGTTTCATTGTCCTAAGTCTCATTTTTCAAAACAAACAGGTGACAACTTGGTCAGTAGTCACCAGATCAAGTCCCATTCTTCTAAGAAAAACAAGTCCTATTACCTGGCCAGAAGTCAGCTAGTTAATCAATCTCTAGGTGAAAATAATAGGAGCACCTGCTTTTTAACTCTCTTGGGCCAACATGCGGGTATTCCCTAACTGAGGACCAGTGTACTAAAGCCAGGTCAAAAAGTCCAGCCCACAATATAAAGAATAGAAAGGAGGGAGGAAACTAGCAAAAGGAAGCTAAGATTGCAGAAGGTGGGATGGGGAGGAGAATAAATGTAGAGGGATAAAGAAAGAGAGGACAATCTCAATGTAAATGATACAACTTCATGAGTACATTGGAAAAATAGGGGAATATAACCCAAAGATGCATGTGAGTTTCATTACATGTTAGTCAAAAGTTTCAATAAACCTTGTAAGTTTACAAAAGTGTAACCAAAAGTAATATAATAGTTGTATAATGGAAAAAGGCAATGCTTTATTACTCTGTACCCCACCAACATTTATCAATAAAGGGAGAAAGAAATAATGTAGGGAAAAAAAAGTCCCTCCCAAATAAAGGGACCATAAAAACCCTTAGACAACAGCCTCTTCTGAGCTACCCAGTCAGGAATCCCCTTCATTCTTCCAAAGGTTTTGTCTGTCTTCAATAAAATCTTCTTTATTCTTGCTAGCCTTCACTATCCATACATTTATTTCTCCATCTGTGGACCCAGTGGCCCAGTGCCCAGCATCTGAAGAAAAACTGTGGTCTTGCTACTAATTTATTAGAACAACTCTACAAAGGTATTATTATCCTCATTTTGTAAACAGAAAAATTAAGACACAAGGAAGTTGAATACGTGGCCAAAGTCACACAGCTACAAAGTGCCAGAGGTGGGATTCCAACCCTGTGTCTATAGCTCTTACCTTTTATCCTAACCAGGAAACTCTTTGGCATCTTTTTTAAGCCCCTCAGACAAACTATAATGTGCAGGGGCTATTAACAACAATTTGTGCAGGTTTCGGTATAAGAGCACATCTAAAGTTTTCAAAGAGCCCCAGATCAGGGACTTGGCCTGCTGCTGTTTCATTTTAGGACTTCTTGTTGTTAGGTGCTGTTGAGTCAGGTCTGACTCATAGGGACCTTATGTACAAAAGAACAAAATGCTCCCCGATTCTATGTCAGGCGCATGATCCTTTTTATGTTTAAGCTCATTGTTGCAGACACTGTCAATCCATCTAGTTGAGTTTTCCTTTTTATCCGTTTTCCCTTTTATTATTGGCCTGCCACTCTCCCAGACATGATGTCCTTCTCCAGGGATTGGTCCCTCCCAACTACATGTCCAAAATACTTCAGATGCAGTCTAGCCATCCTAGCTTCCAAGGAGCACCCTGGTTGCACTTCTAAGACAGAACTGTTGGTTCTTTTGGCAGTCCATAGTATATTCAACATTCATCTCCAGTACCATAATTCAAAAGTATCAATTCTTCTCCTGTCTCCCTTATTCAATGTCCAACTTTCACAACCATATGATGTGACTGAAAATACCATGGCTTGAGTCAGGTGCACTTTTGTCTTCAAAGTGACATCTTTAGTTTTCAACACTTTAAAGAGGTCTTTTGCAGCATCTTTTCTCAATTCAATGCATCTTTTGATTTTTTGACAGCTGCTTCCATGGGTGTTGATTGTAGAATCAAGTAAAGTAAAATCTTGGACAACCTCAATCTTTTCTCCATTTATCATGAAGTTGCCTACTGACCTACTTGTAAGGATTTTTGTTTTCTTGATGTTGAAGGAAAATCCATACTAAAGACTATTTTCTTTGATCTTCATCAGTAAATGTTTCAAATTCTCTTCACTTTCAGTAAGCAGAGCTGTGTCATCTGCATAATGCAGGTGGTTAAAGGGTCTTCCTCCAATCAATATGCTGCATTCTTCTTCATAAAGTCCAGCTTCTCAGATTATTTGCTCAGCATAGCGATTGAACAGGTATGTTGAAAGGATACAGTCCTGATGCATACTGTGGAAACAGAAAAAGTTTACAGAAAAAGGCTTGTCATAATAATCCCACTGGCGCTTTGCAGGCCAGCCCCAGCCAGATCTCAAGGTCCTTTGATAAGGAAACTATGTCACAAAGAAGGTCATTCATGATAAACTGGTCAGAGAGATGATGACTGGAATTCCTGTAAGGCTGACTTCTGAGAAATGAAAAATTACTCTGTACCCCCCTCCCTTAACCGCTAAAGAATTCTCATTTCTGTAGCCTTGCTTCTCTGACCCTACCCTATAAAGCCCCTAAGCACTGTGAGTCAGATGCTGCTTTCTGAAAGTCCACTCCCAGGACTGAAAGTAGCCAGGTGGCCAGTCTCAATAAATGTTTCTGCTCCCGATCCATTTGTGTCTTGGAGTATTTTTTCTGGGGTTGAGCCGCTGGGTACAACACATACCTTTCTTGAATTTAAACTAGGCAGTGTTTTCTTGTTCTCTTCGAATGACTGCCTCCTGGTCCATGTTCAGATTCCTCATGTGTACAATTAAGTCCTCTGGTATTCCCATTCTTCACAATGTTATCCATAATTTATTGTGATCCATACAGTCAAAATGCCTTTGCATAGTCAATAAAACATAGATATCTTTCTGGTTTTCTCTGCTTTTGGCTAATATCCACCTGACATTAGCAGTGATGTACCTGGTTCCACACCCTCTTCTGAATCTGACTTAATTTTCTGGCAGTTCCCTGTGCATGTACTGCTATAGTTGCTTTTGAATGATCTTTAGCAAAATTTTGCTCGCATGTGATGTTAATGATATCATTCAATAGTTTCCACATTCTGACTAGCTCCTTTTTCTTGGGAACAGGCACAAATATGGATCTCTTCCAGTCAGTTGGCCAGGTAGCTGTTTTCCAAATCTTTTGGCATAAACAAGTCAGCACCTCCAGTGCTGCATCTGTTTGTTGAAACATCTTAGTTGGTATTCCATCAATTCCTGGAGTCTTGTATTTTACCTTCAAAGAAGCTTCCACTTCATCCTTCAGCCCTCAACCTCAATGTCACGATAATAAGAGAAGTTCTTGCTTCAGAGTGGTTGTGAAAAAAAGAAACCTCTAAGCAGTGCAAGGTGCCTCTGTTCTGATGGAAAATGCTGAGATCCAAGCCTGTTACCCATAAAATACTCCAAAGAACACTTTTGAAAAATTATTTTAAAAAGAAAGCCTTTACAGATTACTAAACATGTGAGTGTTCAAACACTACGAGTTATCCTTTTCCTATTTTCAATATATTAATTTTCATTTTCATGGCTTTTTTTTGGGGGGGCAGGATCTCGCTGTGCAGCCAGGTGGATCTGGAGTCAGGATCCTCTTGCCTCCACCTCCTGAGCACTGATATTACAGGCATGTGCCACCAGGCCCAACTTTAACTTTAATATAATTTTTGTTTCTCTTCTAAAGTAAATAATACACTTTTCAGGTGCAAAAACTGTTGCTTACTAAGTTTTGGAGACAAATGGATTCAGTAAATGAATTAAAAGAAAGAGTAATTTCATCTCATTTATAGATTTCAGGTCACAGCTTTTCAGGTGGCCTTTAGGGTTTGATTTGGTAAATGTTTGCTTCAGTTGTTCCTGAATATTCCTTCGCTGCTTAACTACTTTTTCCTGATATTATGCTTATAAGTGACGGTCACATTTGCCTTCAGGGTCCATGTTCACTGGCTCAAGTGCTATTTATAAATCAAGGCCTCAGCTTTCCACCCAAAAAGTCCTCAATCTTTTCTGAGGGGGTTCCAAAGAAAATAGCTCACATGCCCTCAGAGATATGAGTCAACCATCAACCATGTGTATCATCCTGCTGCCATCCAGAGCTCACAGAGCCTAGTGCCCATCATAGATTGCCCATGCCTGTGTCATCTTAACCCCAGACTTCTACTCCTCAGAGTGTCATAGCACAGCTGGGTTCCATTAAGAGTTAAGGAAGAAGTCTACTGTTGGGATTCCCGGAGGATAGAGAGTACCCCAAACATGGCCAGTCTCAGGAGCTCATCTAGCCCACTTGGAATCCTGTGGGGCAAGATAGCAATGGGTCACCTTTGCTACATATCCAGGTATCTCACTCTTCCCTCCTCCCATGGAGTGGGCCAAGATGGCACCCAAGGTATGGTAGCATCTAAAGCGTCCCTGGTGCCCGATTGGTCATTTCTGATCCAATCCTGTTCCCCTGATTGGCTGGCTATCAGGCCATATAAACTCCAGAGTTCAGAGGTCAGCAGCCATTCTGAACACAATCCAAGATAAGCTCACCGGGTCCTTGTGGTTCCTTAGGAGCCCAAAGTAAGGAACCCAAGACCCATTTACTTGTCTGCCTAGCCTAGCTTTCAACCTTCCTCCAAACTGCCTTCATCATACTTCAACCCTCTATTCAACCCCAACCTCTGTTGTTGTTGTTAGGTGCCGTCGAGGCAGTATCCGACTCATAGTGATCCGACTCATAGCGACCCTCATAGGGTTTTCAATGGCTGACTGTTCCGGGATTGCCTTGGGAGTGGATTGCCAGGCCCTGCTCCCATTTTTGCGGTGCTGGGAATTGAACTCGGGACCTCAGAGACTGCAGCACAGCGCTCTACCCACTGAGCCAAATCCCAGCCCAACCCCAACCTCTACAACGCCTGATATGCTACATGGACTGACAGCTTCCTGAGGCAAGACTCCAGGAATCAAGCTCAGGGCCCTGGAAGTGGCGAAAGCTGCAGGCTGGAAGAGCAACAACTTCTGGGAGGCTGGGAGGCTCTGCCCCAGTGGCAGAGACAGCAGCTGAGTGCTTCCCTTCTCTAACTCTCCTTTCCCCTCTCCCTAATCCTTCATTCCTTTCTCCTCCTTTGTAAATAAACCCGTCCTTCTCTCCTGTGCATGATGCTCTGTTCTCCTGCCATAGCCTCGCCACCACCAGGTGCAGCATCGGGCACCCACCTCTTGCTTCCAACCACAACACAGAGAGAGAGAAACCCCAGGAAGAACCTGACAGTCTACCTCTCTGACTTGCGAAAGATGTGCCCTTTTGACACCCAAGCCCTAAGTCAGGTCACTTGTGCCCAACATGTTAGATCTTCTGTCATGAATTGTTCCTTCTATAACTGGCAACAAAGGCTCAAAATCTGTCCAAATGGCCAGTGAAGGATCAAAAACCAAACCTTCCCCCTGGCCTTCCTCCAACCAAAGACTCTCCTCCAGTTACAGAAGGAGAGTTCCCATGTTACATAACAAACGTTGGGTTTATTTATTTATTTTTGTTGTTGTTGTTGTTGTTGTTGTTGTTTTGTTTTATCAATAAATGCAAACAAACTGGACCTGGCAAGGGGAATTAATGTTGCCTAAATTGTGTTGGGGCCCCAGTTTGGCAAATAAAAAATGCCCTGTCATGGTACTCTGCTTCTAAGTCTCAATAAAAAGCAAAACTTCTACATTAAAAATTTCCAATAAAAAATAAAAAATAAATAAAAAGTAAAAAGTGAAATTGCTGAACATTTCAAAATAGAAACAATAGAACTGACAGGCATCTGTTCTATTGTTTCTATTTAGAAAGAATAATCTTCTCATAGATGGAACTCTAATGACAATGAAGACTGAAGTACTACAAACTGACTACAGTAGCATTTGTATGGCCTGACTTAGGCTAGTTTCCCACAGGATTTTGCACTCCCCTCCTATGACTTGCCACAATGTGGTTGAAGTGGGTGGTTTATGTGTCTGTCTACATAGCTCCTAGAGCAAGGACTGGATTTGCCTCATTTCTGTGTCTCCAGCACCTGACACAACATAAAACATTCAAAAACAGAATAGGAACAGAATAAAATGAACAGAATAGGAACTCAGTAAGTATATACTGAGGAATAGAATGAATGAGAGGTATCTTTTCCAAAAAGTCAGTTTATGCTTTCTGCAAGAAATGGTATTGAATCCCTGGGGATATTTCCACTGAATATTCACATGGGTGCGAGCAGAGAAAAGTCAAACTACTGGGACACAGGACCTAAAAATTAAGTTTGATAATGGAAAACATAGTCCACTCAAATCTCTAGCTCACAGGACATCTGCTTTTAGGTGTCTCTTCCAAAATGCCAGGCTACTTGGGTTTCCTTTATTGGCTCCACAGCAACTCACTCCAAAGACTTAAGGGAAGAACAGCCTCCTGGGTACCAAGGATACAATGAAATAGACTCATAGCAGCCAATAAGCCAACCTGGAGACCAGGCTATCTCTGATCTTCCAGTTGTCTGACCTGAAGTATTTCTCATCATTTAAATGTGTTTTAGTTCGGTTTTTCATTACTTGCAACAGAAACATTCCTGGTTTATAAAAATGGTTGTTCTGAAGATAAAATGATATATAATATATATATATATATAAATATAATATATAATATATTATATATATATATATATATATATATATATATATATATATATATATATACACACACACACACTAGCAGCACAGTGCTTGGGACATGGTGAGAACCTGACAGTCATTCTTAGGGTGATTCTTCATTTTATCCTAAAGAAGCCAAGAGGTATGTATTAAAGAACAATCAATGCCCACAGATTTCCAAGGTATGAAGATAATAGCTGCAGAGATGTAATCAACACACACAGGGAGAAGATTCTGCAGGCATTGTGTTTGTTTTGCAGTTCGCCAGTGTCTCCACAAACCTTTCCTAAGGTATGCTGAGTACCTGCTTGGTATAAATTCCAGTACTTAGAATGTTGTGTGTCTGTGTGTATGAAGAAAATTATGGATATGTGCCCACATAGGTTTAAGCCGCACTCCTGACTCCAGTTTTCTGTATTAGCCAGCTGTCATTGCTATAAGAGAAAAATCAATTCAAAAAATTTTAGGGGGAAGTTTATTGGAGGATCACAGTTATAGAATCAGTCCATAATGGTGACAGAACAGGCAAGGTGGCAGTGGCACCTCTGGTGGTAGACAACCTCAAGGCATGGTAGACTAGAGAGATATCAGCCACGGGTCTGGGGTAAAAATCTCCAAAGGCCTACCCCCAGTGGGATCAGTTGTTTCTGACTCATAGCAACCCTCATAGGGTTTTCAAAGGCATATTGTTTCGGGATTGCCTTGGGAGTGGGTTGCCACATCCTTCTCCCATTTTTGCAGTGCTGAGAATCGAACTCGGGACCTCAGAGACTGCAGAGCCGTGCTCTACCAAGTGAGCTAAATCCCAGCCCCACAGTTAGTAAATCAGTCCATAGTGGTGGTAGGGCAGGCATGGCAACAGTGATGGTAGGTACTGTGGTAGATAACCTCAGGACATGTTGGACCAGGAACAGAGACAGAAACTTGAGACCTGGGTCAGGGAAGTAGGGAGCTTCAAAGGCCCACCCCCAGTGACGACACTTCTGCAAACCTGAGCAAAAGAATGAATGCATGATATCCTTTCCAAAAAGCTTGGAATTACTCACTTCCCAAACTTCCAGGACCTTTCAGGATGGCATCACCAGCTAGGGACCCCATGTTAAGCACATGACCTTTGGGGGACACTTTATATTAAAACCATGATACTTACTGAGCATGTTTCCTTATTTTTACAAGAGAGATGATAAGTCTATATGGCAGGGCTGTTGCAAGGATTAGGACTAGTATATGTAAGTAACTGGTATGGAACTTGGCTACAGTATAGCATTACTTCCCTTCCCATGGGCCTCTTTACGTACAGAACCTAGCTGCATGAACTGAACCAGTCATGATGATTACTTTACTATAGAAATTCAAACGACTATTGGAATATTCATATCAAAGTCTTTGAAGGTAATTATCAGTTACATGGCTCTTACCATTTCTCTTTGCAGAGCCCATGGCAGCCATTATTAATCAATCTCTGAGTTCTTTCTCATAGAATCTAGACTCAAAGTCTTCTTCAGCAGAACATTCTAGGAGCCACTACCAAAGGAACAAAGTAGGCACGGAAGATAAAACTTAATTCCCTACTACAACTAACCATTAAATGTTTGCTAGTAGGAAGCTAAAAATGTAGAAATCTGATTTAGAAGAAAAGTTTGGAGAGGCAAGATGAGTGTATATGTGAGAAATTACTAAGATTTTTTTTGTTTTGTTTTTTTATCTCAATGGTTGAAGGATAAATGATACAGTTTCTCTTGTCCCTCCTAGGATGAGAGGGAGGTTGGTAGGGAGAATGGGTATCACAAGCTGAACTCTGGGATTAACAATTTTGTGCTGAATGTCAGAACTCCCTATCCAGAAAGGGACTGGCATTAAGTTTCCTTTGCTGGTGGCTCCCTAACTTCACAGGGGTAATTAACATTTTATTTGGAATGGTTGAAGTTTGAGAGTTACAGATCAGGATTTGGAATACTTCAACCATCCTTTTCTTGGATCTACTCCCCACAATACACTTACAGTAAGGTTCAGGCCACCAAATGGCATGAACAACTAGTCTTCTGCTGTGAATCAAAGAAAGACTGAAAAGCAGAAGATGGTGGAAACATTTCAAATTGCCCAGGCTAATCCTTCTTTTCCTGCAGCCATACCACTATGGTGTCCAATCCCATTAGATCTCAGAAGATAAGCAGGATCAGGCTTGGTTAGTACTTGGATGGGAGAACCCCTGGGAATACCAGGTGCTGTGGGCTTGAGAGAAGGACCTGGCAACCCACTTCCAAAAACAAAAATAAAAACAATCAGCCATTGAAAACCCTATGAATAGCAGAGAAGCACTAATAGTACTCTTTCACCTGTTGTACCTAGGGTCACTATGAGTTGGATGTCCCCTTGAGAGCACCTAACAACAATAACAACAATCTTTATTTTCTAAAAAACTATTTTTGTTCCTCATGTTTTTGTTTTGCGTTGTGTTTGTTGAAATAGGGTCTCATATTGGTGTCCAGGTTGATCTCAAATTTCTGGACTGAAGTAACCCTCCTACCTCCTACCTGCTGAAATTATAGGTATGCACCATCTTTCACAGCCAAAACAAACATCTTTAATTATAGATCAAGTCTTGCTGGTTTTGAATCCTAAGTGTTAAATATTTACACACTCTTTACACTACACTGATGTCACTTCAGCCTCTGACAGGTCTCTCTGCTTTTCTTTTTTTCTTTTTTCCTTTTTATTATTTATTTATTTATTTATTTATTTATTTAGCGTGGTCCTGGGGGGCTGAACCCAGGCCTCACACATACTTTGTAAGTGCTCTACCACTGACCTGAACACCCAACCCATTTTTTATTTTTTAAATTGAGACAGGGTCTCACTAAGTTAAGCAGGCTCCCTCTGGCCCTGAAGCTGCAATCCTCCTGCCTCTGCCTCCCAAGTCTCTGGGTTTACAAATGTGCACCACCATGCCTGGCTTCTGCCTACCTTCTTCTTCCATGTACTCCAAACAATTACATTGCAGCCAGCCTGATCTTTCTAAAATACAAGCTGATCCCTTTCTAAACCTATTTGTACCATGGGAAAGTATCTAAGTTCTTCAGTTTGACTTTTAAGATCTTTAGTGATCCAGCCCCTGTTCACTCTACCTCACCTCTCTCTATTCCCCGCCTGTTCTTATCTTCTAGCTTTGTGATGGGAAGAATAAGGGTCTCCCCAAAATATCCAGGCCTTACTTCTTAGAACATGTAAGGTATATTACCCTACATGGAAAAAGGCACTTTTCAGGTAATAAAGTTAAGGAATTGAGATGGGGAGATTCTCCTAGGTTATGTGAGTGGGTCATAATTACAGTCACAAGTATGTTTATCAGAGGGAGGAAGGGAAATCGGATTACAGAAGAAGAGAAGGCCATCTGACCATGGAGGCAGGGATCAGAGTGATGAGGCCACAAACAACAGAATACTGGCAGATAACAAAGGTGGAAGAGACAAGGAATGGATTTTCTTTCCTGGAGCCTGCAGAAGGAACCAGCCCCGCCAACAACTTGATTTTTGCTCCATAACATTCAGTTCAGACTTCTGGCCTCCAGAACTATAAGACAATATACTTTTGTTGTTTAAAGGCACCAAGTTTGTGGTAATTTGTTGCAGAAGGAGTGGGGAACAAATACAAGGCTTATCAAATAAAAGTGGTTTCAGAATACATCCTAGGATCATTCTGAGGTTGCTCTCTCCTTTCTTGAAGATGCCCCTCTCTAGTCTTTGCCTGCTTATTCCTACTTCCTTTGTCTTAGTCGTTTTGGGCTGCTACCACAGATTACTGCAGACTGGATGGAATAAGTAATAGAAATTTATTTGTCATAGTTTTGATAGCTGGGAAGTCTGAGAGCAGGGTGCCAGCATGGTTGAGTTCTGATGAGGGCCCACTTCCTGTTCAAAGAGGACCAACTTCCTGCTATGTCCTCACATGGTGGAGAACAAAGAAAGGAAGCAAGCTCTCTGTGGCCTCTTCTTACAAAGGCACTAATCCCATCATGAGGGCTCTACCTTCAAGACCTAATCACTCATCAAAGGCCCCATCTCCAAATGTCATCCCATTGAGAATTAGGGCTCCACCCTATGAATGCGGAGGAAATACAAACATTCAGCCCATGGCACCCTTCCTTAGGACTTAACTTTGGCATCACCACCTGCTTTCCCAGTTGCTTCAGGCTTGGGAGGACCCCTGCTCTGGTTTTTCACTGTTTTAAGCTTTTCCTTATCACATCACCTGCCACAAGGTACTATCATGAAGTTTATTTGTCTGACTCCCCAACTAGGCTGTGAGCCCCTTAAGGACAGAAATCAAGAATTGTTCTTACTAGATTCCTCTACGTGTAGTATGTAGTAGAGGGATTGGCACATGAGTCCTCAATAAATAATTATTAAATGAATGAACGAGTAGTTAAAGCTTCTGGATGCAGGTGACCTTCGCATTCACCCAAGTTCATTCCAGTTCTCTTCTTACAATTTATCCCTGGGCCTTTGCACCTGGACTGAGCCCTAAAAAATCTGGAAGTCGAACAGCAGCCAGCTTTGGGTCTGACAGCTAGGCTACCCACTGAAGATAGTGCAAAAATAAACATTATATGGAAAAATTAGAATAGCAAACAAGGACAAAATGTTGGTTTTTTATTTTTATTTTTATTTTTTTGGGTGTGTGTGTGTGTGTGTGTGTGTATGTATGTGTGTGAAGATTAGAGTCTATAATGAAGCATGTATAGTGCCTGACTCTTTTATAACATGACATTCCATGCAAATGAAGACCCATAGCTATCTCTGAAAATTTCACTTGGGAGCCTTATTGACAACTAACTCATATTTTATGTTAAGAATAGTTAAGAGTTTAAGTGTAGAGCCTAGTGAATCATCAGGGAAGTATAGAAATCACAAAAAGTAGTAGCTGAGCTGCCAATTCTACTGCAAATGAAGCCCAGTAGAATTGGCAGCTCAGCTACTACTTTTTGCAATTTCTATACTTCCCTGGTGATTCACTAGGCTCTTCACCTAAACTCTAACTATTCTTAACATAAAATATGAGTCAGTTGCCTATAAGGCTCCTAACTGAAAATTTTAAAGCTAGCTATGTGCAATTAACCAACTGATACACTTGAAATGAGATTATGGACTGCTAGTTATTACTTGGGGCTGAGATTTAGCTCAGTTAGTAGAGCGCTGTTCTGCAGCCTCTGAGGGCCTGAATTCAATTCCCAGCACCACAAAAACAGGAGAATGACATGGCAATCCACTCCTGCCTGAGGCAATCCCGAAACAATCAGACATTGAAAACCCTATGAGGGTTGCTTTGAGTTGGACGCAACTCGATGGCACACAACAACAACAACAACAACAGTTATTACTTGACAAGGTATTAAACTGAAGCTATAAACATGAATTAGAGCTGAGATTTAGCTTAGTTGGTAGCTCTGTAGTCTCTCAGGTCCTGGGTTCGCTTCCCAACACTGCAAAAATGGGATAAGGATGTGGCAATCCCAAAACAAGCAGCCACTAAAAACCCTATGAGGGTCACCATGAGTTGGACACAACTCTACAGCACCTAACAACAACATAAACATAAATTGATTTTTCACATTGCTCCTCTATAGGGATTTTTATCTAAAACAACATGGTTTTCTACTTTGCTAGATAAATTATCATCTTCCCCAAGATCTATAGATTCAGGGAGAATCGAGGGAGACATTACAATGAAATGATTTAAAACAAAGAAACAGAAAAACAAAAATGCACCAGAGCAAACCAATAAGCAATTATAAACTAATTTTAATTACATCAACAGGAAGAATTTCAAACTATGTTGAAAATTTATATTTTAAATTTTAAATCTAGTTAATATATTCCAACTATAACATAATCCTCTAAAGATCAAAGTATTTATGATGGCAAATGGACAGAATAATCACCTAGGCAGCATTTAGGAATATTGCTACAAGTACTTTACATAAATAGAAATCCATGTCTTTATTAGTAATGTACCACACATCTTAGAGTAAAAATTTACATAGGAGAGGCTTATAAATATACATTTTTATATAATCTCAAAATCAATCACAATTGAACATTAGGTATGCAATTATTATAAAACAAATATAACTCATCGATGTCTATTTAAAGGCATAGTTTTTACAAAATAGTATTTTGTAGACAGTCTCAAAAAAGTATATTAATACTCCTGGAGATAGATTGATTCAGCATATCAATGCATCAGTGGGAATAAGGCATGTGGAGAAGCTGTGTTCACTCTTCCCGGTGACCAGGGCATTCTAAATGATAAAGGGGTATGGATTCTGCAACCTGAGTGAATGCCACACCCACTGAGCACCCCATAACCTTAGAGAATTGATGACTCTCCAGAAGACTCAAACTGAATGGTTATTCATCTAATAGCAAATATCTGGAAGAATACTGAAAAGATCAACCAAACATCAGTGTATTTTAAATAAAATTCCCCAAATGCCCAATGAGTCCCATACATTTTTAGTCCCCAGAATATGTGAAATCACATTAGCTTAACTACTATTTTAATGAAAAGGAACTTATATGCAAGCCATCTATTAAATATAAAAACAAAGTAGTCCAACTTGAAACTAAATAATTTGCTAATTGAATAACTGAATAAGGAATTTAATTAAATATGAAATGTGTATAGGTTGTATCAACATGCCAATTACTCAGCTAATGCTAGTCTTGGTTTCTTAACTAACATTATAGAAAAGTCAAATTTAACAATGATACTTTATACATTCTTAACAATTCATATAATGTTGAACAAAGGACTTAACAAAAGATCCAGGAATCCTTTCTATAAGCTAAATTACAATAAACTCAAGGGTAGGTATTCCTACAACATACACAATGTTTCATCTCTTGAGTTTTAATGTATTCAAGAGATCAGAAGCAGAAACAACCCTGACACAGACCTTCAAATGCTCATGGTGTGTATATATATGCATCTATGTATAAACACACCCACACTCTCTCATGTATGTACACATACATATGTGTATATATATAAACACACTGAGAACAAGCAAACCGTTCACTAAACATAACCGTGTTTAGAGAGCAAGGATATACAATTATATACACCAACAAAGTTTACACACCTCAACATTTGGCCTAGTGTACTGGTTCTTGAACATTTTTCCATTCCATTAGATAGATGTCATATATAAAACACTTCCATGAGTATAGCACATTTTGATAACATTTTAGAAGTTTTCCAGTGAAATAAATCTGGATCTGACTCATATTGACCCTCATAGGGTGCACCTAACAACAACAGTGAAATAAATTACTCTGAAACATAGAGATCCTCACCATGAAGAACAGTTCAAAAATAAAAGTTGCTCACAATTGCCATACCTTAGGCAAAATGAAACCGTAACTTACTCAGCTTTATGCTTTACTGCTACCTCTTTTGCATCAGCTCCAGAATATATATTAGAACATAAGCGCACAGAAATGTCATTATACCATTCACTTGTAATAACCAATCAACTATAGTTTATTTTAAAAACAAATTATTCACTAGCTTTCACATTTTTACTATTAATCAATAATAACTTACTAGCATTATAATTTACAATTGGTGATGATACACTAGTGTGTCTTTGATCAAGAGCAAGTGTGGGAAAACAGACCATGAGCCAAACTCAAACCTGTTTCCTGTTTTTGTTCAGTCTGTAAACTAAGAATGAACTTTTCATTTTTAAACGGCTTTATGAAAATCAAAAGAATATTTGTGATGTGTGAAAATTATATGATTTTCAAATTTCATTATCAATTAAGTTTAATTGGAACATATCCATGTTCATTAATTTATGTACTGTCTAAGGCAGACTGGAGCAGCTGAGACACAGAGCACAAAGCAGAAGATATTTATAATCTGGTCCTTTATAGAGAAAGATTAAGGAATCCTAGGCTAGGGCTAAGAATGGCACACGACCTCAGAGGTACTATCTTTTAAGACAATGTCCTAAATACAGACAGTAAATTACAAAAAAAGTAATAAATATTGTTTGAGATGGAAATCCACCACTGAGGTTGGCCAAACTTTCTGATTTCTTTAAGGACAAAAAGCAACTCAAGATAATGAAATAGAGCTCTTGCATTTTGCCTGAAATCATGTTTACAAATTCACCTTTGAGACTACAGTACAACAATAAAAGGGCCTGGGGTTCTAAGTTAGAAGACAGTCCTAGGTTTTAGGAAAGTCACTTTTAAAAATTAGCTAAGACAAACTCAGTCTTCTAAACTTGCTCAATCTTACTTAAAAATAAAAACCTCTACTTATAGCACTAAAATGACTGGTAAAATAATTACAATGTTTAAAGCAGAAAATTGACACAAAGTAAAATGTGCTCCTTTCCCCAAAGATAACTATAAGAAGTGCTCCTATTCATCATAGATTTTTAAAGGGGGATAAAAGTTACCTCGCTAATTTGGGTCTGGATAGTGAATTCCATCTAACAAAAGTTTTAAAGAATCTATATGAAGGTGCATGAATGCATAGGAAATCATATCACCTCCATAGGCCTCTGTTGCCCCCTTGTAAAATAACTGCATCATATTAAATAGTCTCCAAAGTCTTTACAAAAATGGAAGAAGGACCTGGCAACCCCCTCCCCAAAACAATCCCAAAACAATCAGCCACTGAGAACCCTATGAATAGCAGAGAATCACCGATATAGTGTTGGGCATGGCACAGTGTTAGGGAGTGTTTCATTTCATTGTACGTAGGGTCGCTATGAGTTGGACCCAATTTGATGGCACTTAATAACAACAACAACAAAGGTCCTTGCCAACACTGGTGATTTATGCCAAATAACTAGTCTCACTCTTTTCATCTGTAAAATTAGATTAACAATAGATTCTTGCTATGGTTGTGAGGATTAAATCAGTTTGTCCACATGTAAAGTGCTTAAGACAGCATGAAATTCATTTAGCATTATTATTATCATCATCATCATTATTATTATTATTATTGTTATTACTATTACTATTCCATTTAGGCATTTTACAAAAAGCACTGGTTAGGCATCTCTCTAACGATAAGCACTATTTTAGAAAATGGGAATGTAGAGATAAAGTAAAAGTCCTCTTACATTGGGTAAGAATGAATGAAGTCAAAGTCTATGGACTTTTCACTTCGGCATGTCTATCAACTGATGGTTCTCTGAGTTGATGGTCAAATGCTGTTCTGCATCCCTAGTCTGTGAATTCTTATATTTGAACAAGGATTATTATTATTATTATTATTTGTGTGGTATTGGGGGTTGGATCCAGGGCCTCATGCTTGCATGCTCTGTAAGTGCTGGACCACTAAGCTGCACCCCCAGCCCATTTTTTACTTTTTTTTTTTCGGTACTGGAGGTTGAACCCAGGGCCTTGCACCTGCATACTCTGCAAGTGCTGGGCCACTGAGCTGCACCCCCGGCCCTTTTTTTTTTTTTTTTTTTTTTACTTTTTGAGACAGGGTCTTCACTAAGTTACACAGACTGGCTGTGGTCTTGAACCTGCGATCCTCCCGCCTCCACTTCCTGAGCCACTGGGATTACAGGCATGCACCACTGCGTCCAGCCACAAGGATTATTTTTTTAAAGTATCAACTAGTATTCACTGCAGGACAAAATTAAGGATATTTATATTTATCTTTCAAAAGACAAAGTTCAGTGTTTGTTAAAAGAATAATTTACAGCTTGATCACAGGTGGAAGATATAAAAAATACTGGCCAGTCTGGTAAGGCAAATGAAATACATGCCTTCTAAACAAAACCAATTTACCAGCGCAATATGGTTTTATATATCTATTTATTTCACAAATGTTTGTGAGCACCTCCTATAGTCTGCTATAATGAAGAGCAGTGAGAAATGGTCCCTGCATTAGGGAGTTAGCAGAGAGGACAAAGCTGGCAATTACAGTAAAGCATGATGAGGTGCCCAGTAGGCTATGGGAGAATTGGGTAAAGATCTAAACCTACATAGTCCAGGGGACTGGAGGAGGAAATAATTAAGCTATGACCTCAAAGATGAGGAGCAGTGTGTCATATACAGGAGGTTGATAATGTTTGTACACAGGGAACCTATGGCAGGTGAGAGAGAGCAGATTTGAAGAACTGAGAACCCTTCAGTCTTACTGGGACACAGCAGTAGGCTGGAGCAGAAAATAGCGGAGCTCATCAAATGGTTTGCACTTTACCTTACGGGCGATGGGAAGTCACTGAATGCTGTAAGCACAAATATGCAAACTTGTCATCAAAGTAGAAATGATTAGTGATAAATAGCTTGGTGTGAAATGCAAAGGGAAGGAAACTCTGCTCATTTATTCCTATTCTGTCTGATACTAACGAAGTCTCTATTTTGTTTTAACCCATTTATAACTCAACTGTCATACACATAAGTTGAGTAAAATATAAAAAGTAGTTGCTTTCAAATTTACAACATAGGTGTCTGCATAATCACTGTCCTCACTCGTAACCCAACCCCTACAGCTGAGAACATGATACATAGGCCATGCCTGGCCAAGACTGGAAGGCTAGGTGAAGAAGCAATTGTAGTCAGATGGAGCCATGGACTTGAACCTTGAGTTTGAAACCCTACCCAGTTCCATTGCTCAGTTCCATTGCTCATTTGATGTCATTTCATCTTTCCCCATCTGCAATGAGAAGTGATTCTCCTACATCTTTTGGAAGCACTTAGTAACCATGCAGTGTCACAGAGAATCAGTCCAGAAGAATGTGAAAGCTCTCCTCACAAATGGATTTTCACCATTGACATGAATCTCGAAGATGGCTTTAGAACTCTCAGTATTCATGTTGTTGAATCGCAAAGTTGGGGTCAGCTTTAAAGCAACAGAGGCCAGTCACAAAACTCTGGAATGCCATAATAGAAATGCCTCAGAGGTATAGCAATGCCCACAAACTCCTTTTCCTCTAAATGGGCTGTTAGTACAGACATTTGGAACAAAGGAACATATGGGCCCCTTTGAAAAAAAGAAAATATGCCATGTAGTCTTGGCTACTTGGAAACATATTACATCAAGACGTTATTATAAATTATGCTGATTACCTGTTCAATTTACAAATCTGAACATTTTGAATGGATACTCTAAGTAAACTGAATTTATGGGTCATTTTCATATGCTCTAATTTTAAAAAATTGCTCCAAATTTCTACAATCTCTAAAAATGTTGATGTATTATTAAAATGTCTTAAATTTTTATTAGGATAATTTGTCTGTTATTATACACATATACTCACTTTAGCAACAAAATTGGGTATAACCACTGATGGATACTATAGTGTACAAAATACAGTGGCAGAAGAGTTCAAATTCTAACTGCTGAGAATTCTCATAATTTTTATCATTAAAATAATTTTACATTTTCAGGAATATTCGCAGTTCTGTTTCTAACCTTTCTAAACAACAATATATAAATGTTTTCTCATAGCTACTCACTAATTGTGAAGAATTTCAAATAAATATGAACCATTTTCATTTCATTACAATCTCTCCCACACTCCCCATCAACTATATAAATATCCAAAAGCACTTATGCTGCATGGAAATTTTCTCATTGCTATACCTCAAAAGGCTGACTGTGACCTTGTGATATCTGTGAAATTTTCCCTAGTAACACACAAAATAACTCTCTTGTGTTGTAGTACACAGAGTAAAGATTGTTCAGAAACCTGATTTCTGTGCCTAGCTCTTTTTCACCCTTGCTACATGTTATTTGATCAAGTAGCAATGGCTCCATGGCAAGTGGGTCATAAAGGCAGCCTTTCTGGGTCTTGAGTCTCACTCAGCAAGATGAGAATCCTAGTTTTATCAAGCCAATGCAGAGATATTGTGAAGCTCAAATAAGAAAACATATTTGAAATTGTTTACAAAAGTTTTAAGTGCTTCTCAAATGTAGGGTCACTATTAAACGATCCTCTTTGACTAAAAAAGAAGCTTGTTCTTTCTTCCAAAAAGCTGAAATCATGAGTTACTTTTATATAACAGAAGATAAAATTATACTAGATGTTCTTGAAAAAATATATTTATACTAAAGGCTTTCCAATCCATTTAGTCTGTTGGCCTTGTAACGGTGGTTAAGGGGTTCCCATCAATAAATAGAAGGTCAGAGCAACAATGAGAAGTAAACAAAATGGAGATGAGAAGGTCTGATAGGCAGCTGATGGCATAAAAATATCTTCATACTTGTAAATACTGACAACACGCTCTGAAGCCGGTGGAGAATCTATATCATGTCGAGTGATAGCGCCTTTAAGAAAGAAACGCAAGGGAAGGGAGCAATTGAAAAAAGTACAGATTTAAAATGGTATAGGCAAACAACAGAAAAACTAAAGAAAAGTCTTTAGTGTTGAATACATATGAATGATTATAAAGATCTGGAGTCAGGTATTAGAGTTATCATCAGAATTCTCTATAATTGTACATATAATAAGAACATAGAAGTTAGCTAGATTTACCCAAAAAGATGTTGGTTCTCAATAATTTGCAACCCTCTCTCTCATCAGAACAACATTGTTTTCTCAGTGGCAGCCCTATTTTAAGACTGCTACCTAGATGGCATTGTATGAATGCCTTCTTGTAATGTCTCTGCTAAGTTTTAATTTTTTTGTCGTTTTTTTTTTTTTCTGTACTGGGGGATTGAATTTAAGGCTCACACATGCTAAACAAGTCCTCTACCACTGATCTGCAACGCTAGCCTCTTTTTTACTTTTTGTTTTGAGATAGGGTAAATTGTACAGACTGCCTCTGCCCTCAATCTGTGATCCTCCTACTTCAGCCTCTTAAGTGGCTCAAATGGAAAAAGTGTTTTTTGTGGGTTTTTTTTGTTTTGTTTTGTTTTGTTTTTGTTTGCAGTATTGGGGATTAAACCCAGGGCCTCCCTCCTACTTGCATGCTTTGCAAGTGCTGGACCACTGTGCTGCACCCCCAGCCCATTTCTTTTACTTTTTTGAGACAGGGTCTCACTAAATTACACAGACTGCCCCTGGTCGAGAACTTGCGATCCTCCTGCCTCCGCCTCCCAAGTCACTGGGATTACAGGAGGGCGCCACCATGCCTGGCAAAACTGCATTTTTTTTATTCAAACAGTAAGAACTACTAATTTTCCCCCTCAAATCTTTGTTCTTTTTCTTCATTTTTTCCTTTCTTTCTTTCTTTTTCTTCTTTTTGTGTGTGTGTGTGTGTGTGTGTGTGTTTGTGTTTGTGTGTGTGTGTATAGTGCAGGGGACTAAAGGACCTCAGGCATACTAAGCAAACATTCTGCCACTAAGCTAGATCCTGAGTCCCAAATCTATCTCTTATATATGGATCATCAACAACTACTGAGGACAATAAAGTCTCCCTTAAAAATGGAAGTCATCTTTCATTGTCTGTGGGACATGGAAAGTTACCCAACTCCAGCCAGGCCAAAGAGGATATGACATGGTGAATGTATATCTGTGTGTCTGTCTGGCAAAGTGGGGGAGAATGGTACAAAAAATAGGAGGACTGAGATACCAAACAAGTATTTGGATGGGAAACTTATTTTTGATGTGGTTGTAAGTGGAATATGGGAAAGGCTGTGTGTAAAAGATAGTTTAAAGACTAGGGATATAGCTCAGTGGTAGGATACTTGCCTAATATGCATGAGGCCCTGGGATTCTCCCTGGGCCACAAAATTAAATTAAATTAAATTAAAATTTTAAAAATATAAAAAAAGAAAAAAGTTAATAAGCCAGGCACAGAGGAGCACATCTGTAGTCCCATGTACTGGGGAGGCTAAGGAAGAGGATCACTTAAGTTAAGGAGATTAAGGCCAGCCTGGGCAACACAGACCCCATTTCTTTAGAGAAGGAAAAAGAAGATACATAAGGTGGAGTTGATCAGAAGTACCTGACCTAAGAAATGCATATGAAACTTGGGTTAGGGAAGCTAAGCCATATGAATTCAGTGCAAAGATTTCCTTACGACTAGGGTTCAGAGTGAGGGTTTCTAAGGTACTCTCTCTAGGGAAGCCTGCCAAACTTGACACGTCAAGTCTCTGCTCCAGTGCTGGCTCCTGTTAGCACAGAATCCTCAGATTAACACAGAGGTTCTTCTCTCCAAAAAGACCTACTTGTCCCTCTTAGCTAACATCTCCCCACTGGTCACCTGCATGGCCTCCTAGACTGAACCATGCACCTCCAAATCACACCCTCCTTGAGGGAAATCAAATCCACACTCCTTTAAACCTTAGCTCAAAGTTTATCCCCTCTGAGAGACATGAAGAGAATGGATAGGATTTAAGCAACGGAGAAGTATTAAAAGTATACTCAGGAAATAAGAAAAGTACAGCCTGGTACATGGGGTAGGAATGTGTCCACTTTACTTGGAGATGGTGAGAGAACAGAATCTTGAGAGAGCTTATCAGGTAAAGACAAATATGTTTGGAAAGGACTTTGAACTTTAGACTATGATGCCAAATACATAAGGAGAAGACCTTATGAAAATTCAATAATGCCCCTTATCCATGGTTTCACTTCTCCACTGTCTGCTAGGGTCTGAAAAGATAGTCCAGTAAGTTACAATAAGATATTCTGAGAGAGAGAATAGAATATCACATTTATACAACTCATACTGCCAAATCAGGAAGGTTATCCAATGGTGGACAGGTTTCAGCCAAGCTTCCAGACTAAGAGAGACTAGGGAAAAAGACATGGCTAACCTAATTCCCAAACAATCAGGCATTGGAAGCCCTATGAATAGCAGAGAAACACTGTCAGATATATTGCCAGAAAATTAGTCTCCCCACGTTGGAAGGCACTCAAAAACAACTGGAAAAGAGTTGCCTCCTCAAAGTAGAGTCTACCTTAATGACAGCAATGGAGGAAAGCCCCAGAGACTTCCATTTATTGATGTCGAACTACTCAAAATGGGAAGGAACAACTTCAAATATCCATTAATAATTGGAACATGGAATGTATATAGTATGAATCTAGGAAAATTTGAAAACATCAAAATGGAAATGGAGCACATAAACAATGACACTCTAGGCATCAGCTAAAATGGACTGACATGGGCCGTTTTGAATCAAATAATCATATGGTCTACAATGCTAGGAATAACAGATTAAAGAGAAATGGAGTTGCATTCACCATCAAAAAAGACATCTCAAGATTTATCCTGAAGTACAATGCTGTCAGGGATAGAATAATATCCATATGCCTACAAAGAAGGCCAGTTAATACGACTATTATTCAAATTTACATACTCATCACTAATCTGAAATAGATTGAATATGCAATTAGGATATACAGATAAATTACTAGTAACTGGAATACAAAAGTTGGAAACAAGGAAGAAGGCTCAGTAGTTGAAAAATATGGCCTTGGTGACAAAAACAATGCTGGAGATCACATGACAGAATGTGGTTGGACCAATGGCTTTTTCATGAGAAGTACGTTTTTTCACCAACATAAATGGCAACTACACACATGGAAGTTACCAGGTGGAACATAGAGGGGCCAAATTGACTACATTTCTGGAAAGAGATGATGGGAAAACTCAATATCAAAAGTTAGAACAAGGCCAGGTGTTGACTGTGGATCATACCATCAACTGCTCATATGTAGGTTCAAACTGAAACTGAAGAAAATTAGAAAAAGTGTATGAGAGCAAAGGTATAAACTTGAGTATATCTCATTTGAGTTCAGAGACCACCTCAAGAATAGATTTGATGTGTTAGACAATAATGATCACAGACCAGATGAACTGTGGCATGACATAAAAGACGTCCTTCATGAGGAAACCGAAAGGTTATTAAAAAGACAAGAAAAAAAGAAAAGAACAAATTACATGTCAAAAGAGACTCTAAAACTTGCCCTTGAACATTGAACAGCTAAAGTAAAAGGAAAACATGACACAGTTAAAGAACTAAATAGAAGATTTTGGAAGGCAGCTTGAGAAGACAAAATCAAATACCATAATGACATGTGCAAAGAGCTGGAGATAGAAAACCAAAAGGGAAAAAAAATGCTCTGTTTTTCTCAAGCTTAAGGAATTTAAGAAAAAATTCAAGCCTTGAGTGGCAATAGTGAAGGACTCTATACGGAAAACGTTAAACAAGGCAGGAAACATCAAAAGAAGGTGGAAGGAATGCACAGAATCATTATATCAGAAAGAATTGGTGGATGACCAACCATTTCAAGAGATTGCAGATGATCAGGAACCAATGGTACTGAAGGATGAAGTGGAAGGAATTGGTAAAACACAAGGCTCCAGGAATTGATGAAATACCAATTGAGATGTTTCAACAAACAGATGCAACATTGTAGGTGCTAATGTGTTTATGCCAATAGATTTTGAAAATAGTTAATGGATAACTGAGTGGAAGAGATCCATATTTATGCCTATTCCCAAGAAAGGGGATCAAATCGAATGTGGAAATTATTGAATGGTATCATTAATATCACATGCAAGCAAAATTTTGCTAATGATCATTCAAAAGTGACTAAAGCAGTAGATGGGGAACTGACAGAAAAACAAGCCAGATTCAGAAGGTATGGAGCCAGGGACATTGCTGCTGATGTCAGATGGATATTAGCTGAAAGCAGAGAAAACCAAAAAGATGTCTGTCTATGTTTTATAGACTATCCAAAGGCATTTGATTGTGTGGATCAGAGTACATTATAGATAATGTTGCAAAGAATGAGAACACCAGAGCACTTAATTGTACTCATGAGGAATCTGTACATGCACCAGGAGGCAGTCATTCAAATAGAGCAAGGAAATACTGCCTGGTTTAAAGTCAAGAAAGATGTGCTTCAGGGCTGTATCCTTTCACCATACCTATTCAATCTCTATGATGAGCAAATGTTCTGAAAAGCTGGACTTTATGAAGAAGAATGCAGCATCTTGATTAGAGGAAGACTCTTTAACAACCTGCATTATGCAGATGACACAATTCTGCTTGCTGAAAGTGAAGAGGATTTGAAACATTTATTGATGGAGATCAAAGAACCCAGTCTGCTACATGGATTGTGCCTTAACATCAACACAACAAAAATCCTTACAACTGGAGCAGTAGGCAGCTTCATGATAAATGGAGAAAAGACTGAGGTGTCCAAGATTTTGTTTTACTTGGTTCTGTGATCAACACTCATGGAAGCAGCAATCAAGAAATCAAAAGATGCACTGCACTGGAAAAAGCTGTTGCAAAAGACCACTTTAACATGCTGAGAAGGAGAGATGTCACATTAAAGATGAAGGTTAGCCTGAATCATGCCATGGTATTCTCAGTCACATCAGATAGTTGTGAAAGCTGGACACTGAATAAGGGAGACAGTAGAAGAATTGATACTTTTGAATTATGGTGCTGGGGATAAATACTGAATATACCATGGACTGCCAAAAGAACCAACAGATCTGTCCTAGAAGAAGTACAACAAAAGTGCTCCTTGGAAGCAAGGATGGCTAGACTGAGTCTTAAGTATTTTGGACATGTTGTCAGGAGGGATCAGTCCTTGGAGAAAGACATTATGTTTGGGAGAGTGGCAGGTCAACATCAAAAAAGAAGACTCTCAACTAGGTGGATTCACACAGTGTCTGCAACAATGGGCTTAAACAAAAAAAAAATCGTGTGCCTGGCACACAATGAGTGAATGTTTTGTTCTGTTGTACACAGGGTCACCATGATTTGGACAACAATACTACAATATATTGTTACAATTGTTCTATTTTTATTAGTTATTGTTAATCTCTTACTGTGCCTAATTTATAAATTATGCATTGGCTAAAACATGGTACATATAGGGTTTCAGGTATCTACTGGGAGTCTTGCAATATATCCCCTGCAGATAAAGGGGGACTACCAGATAGCATTTTTTAATTTTTAAGGCAATTTCAAATATTTGTTTTAATTTACTCCTTCAATAATTCTATGAAATAGATATGATTATTATCCCCACTTTAGATATAAGCAAATGAAGCTCAGATTTTAGATAATAGGGTAACTAGTATACAGTTATCATAAGACAGAACCAATATTCAAACTCAATTTTTAGACTCTAAATCCCATTATTTTGAATGAATTAATTTCTCTAGGCTAAGATGTAACTTATTTCCCGTGGTACTAAGAGTACTTAAAGGTATCATTGCAGATCCACTGTGGCTAATCTGGGAAATCAGCAAATGGAAAAGGTATCACAAATCTGGAGGCATCCAACTGATTTCCTAATCAGCAACAGACTGAAAACAACAAAAAAAAGTAGATTATGAAAGCTCCAGATTGATCATGGAAACAAACTAATGGGGAAATGTGAGATCAGATGAGGCAACAAAGAGTTGCTGAGCACACAGTAAAGAAAGTTGTGAAGCCTAGTGTGATAGTACATTCCGGTAATCCCAGTTACTCAGGAAGCTGAGGCAGGACCTGAGGAAGATCTCAATGCCAGCTTGGATAACACAGCAAGACTTCTGACTCACAAAAGAAAAGAAAGGAAAAGGAAAGACAAGACAGAAGTACCAGGAGTTAGAATGAGTTCTCTGTGCAAGGACTTCAAATCAAACTCAGTTTCATTCTTGGTCAGACTACTAAACTGACCAAATAGGAGGAATGCTGAAGACACAATGTGAGCTGGGCCCTGTGGTACATGTCTATAATCCCATTGACATGGGAGGCTGAGGCAGAAAAAGCACGAGTTCGAGGCCAGAGGCAGCCTGTGCAATTTAGCAAGACCTTATCAAAATTAAAAATATAAAAGTGACTGAGGGTGCAGCTCAATGGTAAATCAGTTGCCTAGCACATGTGAGGCTCTGGGTTCAATCCCTGATACTGCAATAAGAAAAAAAATAGTGTGACTTGATTTTTGCAGTCTCTAAGAGGCCACCTGATGTCCCCGGGTACTTGATGGAGAAATGATGGACCGATTTGCCACCCAAATTGAGGTCATCTACAAGCCAGCACCACCACGGAGCTCATTAGAAATACAGAGTCTCACTGGGTGCCATGGTGCACACCTGCAATCCCAGTAATGAAGGAGGCCGAGGCAGGAGGATTATAAATTCAAGGCCAGAGGCAACTGTACAACTTAGTAAGATCCTGTCTCAAGATAAAAAGTGGGGGCTATAGGTCAGTGGTAGAGCACTTGTCTAGCACACTCAAGGTCCTGGGTCCAACCCCCCAGTACTGCAAACGCAAACATACATAATACATACATACATAAACGTATGCAGAATCTCAAGCCCCACCTCAGACCTCCAGAAGATTACATTTTAACAATACAGCCAGGGAATTCTTGGACCTTAACATTTGAGGAATAACAGGCTAAATGACAAGATAAGTTGGTTGAAATGTGACCATCAGAATAGTCATAAAGTGAGCACTAACGTCTGTCAAGCTCTAGAGAAATCTCTAGAAGCCTTTTCCTGTTCAGTATTTTCCTATTTAGAGAACAGGAGTTAAGATATACCACATAGAGTAGACATATGATCTGTTTTCTTGAGCATATAACTCATCCTAGGTGATTTCATACTGCTCTAGTAGTCCATGTGTGTGTCCATGTATATGATAAGTTCATTATAAACTTCTGAAGGAGTCATATCTCCTTTTTCTTTTAGACTATTCAGAGTGCTTATGATTCTCTTGTGCACACAGTGTAACTTCAATTAATAATGAATACAAGCATAATGGTGTCTGGTATTTAATGCAGATGCTGAAATATAAGCTTACCCTGAATGGCTGGACCCCAAGCAAACAGGTAATACCAACTCAAATGCAGATCCACAATTGTTTCATCTCTGGGAACATTTACAGGGCGTTTAAACCTGCAGGTAACACGATTGTTCTCAAAAACTCCTTCTTCATCTCTGGCAGGATTTCTCTGAATCTCCTTTGCCCACTGGCCCACGTTATAAAAGTGCTGTATGCGGACCCTGCCATTATCATCATGGACGCAGGCCATGACATCATCACCACCCTATATGAAGAATGAGGGAAAAAAAATCAAAGGTTCATCTTTTGAAAGCTTTTCACTCAGAAATATACATCCCATCATCTCTATAATTTGAAATCCCATAAGTTATTTTAAATACTATTAAATGCTGCTCAAAAGCCTGAATCAAGTGAACCAAGTTAGCATCACAATATGGACATCAAGGATCTCCTGACGTGGATTTCTAAAGAGTACACTGTTGATGTTAGGTGCCATTGAGTCAGGTTTGACTCATAATGACCCTCATACAGTTTTCAATGGCTGACTATTTCTCAGGATTGCTTTGGGAGTGGATTGCCATGGCCTTCTCCTATTTTTGTGGTGCTGGAGATTGAACCCAGGTCCTTAAAGAGTGCAGAGCAGCACTCTACCAACTGAGCTATACTTTAGCCCCAGAAAGTACATTACCACCTATATATTCCTGTCCCAAACCACAGGAATTTATCGAATCATGAAAAAAACAGACAAGCTCAAATTGAAGCACAATTTAAAAAAAAACTACCCCAGTAATATTCAAAAGGGTTAATGTTATGAAAAACTCTCAAGGCTCAGAAACTATTTCAAAATAAAGAAGACTAAAGATTCAGCCAGGGTCAGTGGTGCACTCCTGTAATCCCAGTGACTTGACAGGCAGAGGCAGGAGTAAGGTGAGTTTGAGGCCAGAGGTAGCCTGCATAATTTAGCAAGATATTGTCTCAAAATAAAAAGCAAAAAAATGGGCTGGGGGTGCAGGTCAGTGGTAGAATACTTGCAAAGCATGCATGAGGCCCTGAGTTCAACCTCGTAGTAACAAACAAACAAACAAACAAACACCACTAAAGATTCATGACAACTAAATACAATGGTGTTACTACACAGAACACTGGATTATAAAATAGAAATTTAACTAAAGGACAGTACTGGGACAACTAGCAACATTTGAAAGTAGATAGTATATTTGATAATACTACCATGTCAATCTCAAACTTCCTGAATTTAATAAACTCTATAATGAAAGAGAAGGCTCTTGATTTTAAAAGATACTCTCCTAAGTATTTAGGATTAAAGGGTCATAATATCTGTGATTTAAATATCAATGTTTCTAAGAAATAGTAATTGTTGTTGTTGTTAGGTGCCCTCGAGTTAGCATCCGACTCATAGCGACCCTACATACAATAGGGGAAACACTATTGTCAGTGCTTTTCTGCTGTTCATAGGGTTTTCAATGGCAGATTGATTTTTGGGAGTGGGCTGTTGGGTCCTTCTCCCAAGAAATAGTAATAGTAATAATAACAACAACAACAATTATAATAATAATAGATGGTAATAGTAGTAGCAGAAGCAATTATAGAAAGTAATTGTAGAAAATAAAGCACATATGGCAAAACATTGTTTGTGAAAAACATTCTGGAACTAGGGAGTGGTAAGATGTTTGCACACTACCAAATATAACTAATGCCACTAAATTGTACACTTTAAAATGGTAAAAATGGCAAATTGTAGGTTATGTGCATTCTATTACACTAAAAACACTACCAGAGCCCAGCGTGGTGGCATACACCTATAATCCCAGCACTTGGGAGGTTGTGGCAGAAAGATCAGGAGTTCAAGGCCAGCCTGGGCCACATATTGATACCGTGTCAAAAAAAGAAAAAGAAATAAAAGAGAGAGAGGGATGGGGGGAGAGAGGAAGGGAGGGAGGAAGTAAGGAAAGGAAAGGAAAGGAAAGGAAGGAGAGAAAGAAGATAAAGGAAAGAAAGAAGATAAAGGAAAGAAAGAAAAGATGAAAGAAAGAAAAAAGTTATCACTTGGTGAACCTGAGTGAACCATAAATAGATATAGATATGGATGCAGATACAGATATATATAGAGAGATATAGATACATTTAGGAGGTTTTGGTACTATACTTACAGTCTATCTCTAAGTTTTAAGCATTTTTCTTTTTTACTTTTTATTTCTCCTTCCTTCCTTCCTTCCTTCTTTCCTTCCTTTCTTTAATTTTTTGCACTTGGAGGTTGAACCCAGGGCCTCATTCTTGCTTTGCAAGCGCTCTACCACTGAGCTGCACTCCCAGCCTATTTTTTATTTTTTATCTTAAGGCAGGGGGTCTCACTAAGTTACACAGGCTGCCTCTAGACTCAAACCTGTGATCCTTCTGCCTCCACCTCCCAAATCACTGAGATTATAGGTGTGAGCCACGGTACCTTGGCAGGTTTAAGTATTTTTTTAAAACAAGTTAAAAAAAACCAAGGCTCATCAATTATAACAAATGTTTCATTCTATGAAGGATGCTAAGGAGGGAGAGGCCCAGGGGTCATATAAGAAATGTTATTGTGCTATGAACCTAAAACTACTCTAGAAATTATAATCTAACTTTATATACCATAACAGTTATTGTTATTGTTAGGTGCTGTTGAGTCAGTGTCCAACTCAGTGAGCCTATGTACAACAGGTGAAACACTATTGTCATGCATCTCTGCTATTAATAGAGTTTTCAATGGCTGATTATTTTTTGGGAGTGGGTTGCTGGGTCCTTCTCCCAAGCCTGCAGCACCTGGTATTCCCAGGCAGTTTCCCATCCATGTACTAATCAGGCCTGATCCTGCTTAGCTTCCGAGATCTGACAGGATCAGATGCCACAGTGGTACAGCTGCAGGCTACCATAAGAGTTAAAGGCTATTAAATGGGGCTTCCATTTTGCTTTTCCCATGCACCACATTTTGAAAAAAATTTAATCTGTGCTGTGGAGGACAGAATAGAAGGTAAGATGAGAGACCTCCACTTTCAGATATTACAGTAGACATTTTAAAGACCTTTAGACAGTAGAATGTCAAACGCAAAATTTGAAGGTCCCTCAGTATACATCACTTCTCTGGACCCCAAATGTTCCTTTATTCCTACCTTTCTTCCTCCCTCTCTTCTTCCCTTCCTTCCTTCCTGCTTTCCTTCCTTCCTTTCTGTCTTGACAGGGTCTTGCTGTGTAGCCCAGGGTGGACTTTAACTCATGATCCTCCTGTTTCAGCCTCCCAAGTGCTGGGATTACAAGTGCACCACCACACCTGACTTGAGCCCCCTCGTCCAAACAGCCTCACCATGAGTGCAAATGCATGCCAGGACAGGATGTGGTCACTCCCAATGGGAGCCATCTCCAGCATACAACGCATACCTGGTATTTCTCCTACTGACACACAGTGAGATATGAGTCCGGTGTATTTGTACTCATGAAGCCTTACAGTTGCACTCATTGTCTTAGTGCCTGGATTGGGAACTGGTTGAGGTCATTCTCTTGGCAAATTTTCCAAGAACAAAGCCACCAGAGAAGCTTCCTGCTTAGATCACTCCTCAGTCTTTTCCTACCACCCACCTCCAACCCATTCCTACCGCCCTTAGCAAACCCTATGAATGCTACTTTCAAAATATCCAAAACCTGAGCCTTCCTCACCATTGCCACTACTGTAACCCTGGTCTGAGGCCCTCCTCTCTCCCCTGTACCACTCTAAGTCAGCTCATTAAGAGAAGAGGATGGGCCCCCTAGACAATGGCAGCAGATGTACAAAGCTCCAGGGGCCTAAGAAAGTCTAGAAGTTTAGGAAGAAGCCTGGCACAGTGATGGGGCTCCAAAGGAAAGAGAAGAGAATGCAGCAGAGCCACAAAGAGGAGGGACAAGAGGTAAACAACTGCCTGGCTTCCTGTGCCCTCCCTATTCCTGTCATGGTCCTTTCTGAGGTCTAGACGTTTTCTGGCCAATGGGTATTGTGGAAGACCAAATTGTTGGACCCAATTCTTCACTTCCCTGTGGTCCCATTATATATCCGTACCTTTGCATGGCCTTTTGCAGGAATATACCTCCCAGCCTTTTCTTTCAGAGATTGGTCATGTGACTTGCTTTGGGCAATGGAATAGATAGGACATGAGCAGAGGTTTAAACTATGCTTCTGTGGCTGCAATATTGTGACAGCATAAAAAATTATATTTGGTCTCTGCTCCCGGTTCCTGGCACACATCTCCCCAAATCCTTGGATTTACTCTCCAGAGTAATAAGAATATCTTTTATATGCTAATGAGATGACTAGTAGCTGGGGATCCTGGATAGCTTCAGGCTGGGGGCTGATTAACTAGAAAGATGGAGAAATGATTAGGAGATTGAAACTTTCAGCCTGAACCCCTAAACTCTGGGTTTAGTGGAACACTAATGGCCAATGCTTTAATCAATCATGCCTACATAATGAAGCCATCATAAAAACTCAACAGAAAAGGGGTTGGATGACTGTAAAAGAACACACCAAAGTATATGGAGGGTGTCCTAACCAGGCATAGAAGTAAAGGAAGGAAGGAATGAAATAGTCACAGGTCTGTGTTGCAGCCTGGTTTGCCATATCTGGAGGACACATGCAAAGAAACATTACTGGTTCCACTTGTTCAAATACAGAAAGAGAACATCTACTAGGTATCGGACAGGATGCTAAGCATTATTAAATAAATTAGATCTTTGCTTCTTAGGACATCAAAAACAGTTTCACTTGGGAGAGGCCTTGGAGATGATCAGTTCCACTTTACCTGCTTATAAACCAAGTTGCAGAGAAGTTGGGCTGGGTCTAGATTGCATAGTGAAGTGAGTGGCAGCAACAGGACTTACACCTAGGTCTCTAAACTCCCAGGCAGTGCTTTCTGCATTACATTAGAGGTTTTTTCCTTTCCTTTTTTTTTTTTCTTTTATTTGTTCCTTCTCCATACCTTGCTCTATGCCTATCTTACATCTGGCTATTCAGCTATATCCTTTCTTTATTTTGTGGTACTTGGTATTTGGGGGTTGAACTCAAGCACAGACTTTGCAAGTGTTCCACCACTGGGCTGCACCCCCAGCAGATTTTCTATTTTCATTTTTTATTTGGAGACAGGGTCTTGCTAAGTTACACAGGCTGCTTCTGGCCTCCACCCTGTGATCTTCCTGCCTCAACCTTCTGAGTTGCAGGGATTAGAGACATGACTCACTGTGCTCAGTCATCCATATCTTTTGTAATACCCTTTATAATAAATGGGTGCTGTACTTTGGGTCTAGAATGTCCTCCAAGGGCCCTTGTGTTAAGGCCTCTGTGTTAGAGCTCCCAAGGCTCTACTGGGAGAGATGGAAACTTTAAGAAGTGGGGCTGAGTGACAGTTACATCATTAAGGTCATGCACTTGAAGTGGATATTGAGACCTGGCCTCTTCTTGTCTCTCTCTTTGCTTCCCAGATGCAATGAGGTAAATAAGTTTCCTCCAACATGGGCTCCCCGCCATGTTTGGCCTCACTACAGACCCAAAGACAAAGAGGCCAAGTGACCATGGGCTGAAATGTCTGAAACCACAAGCCAAAATAAGCCTTTTTTATTATAGATTTCCTATCTCAGGTATTTTGTCACAGCAATGGAAAACAGCCTAATGCAATGGGTAAATATAAGTACAGCACTGACCTGAGTTCTGCAAGCTACTGCAGCAAATTAATGAAACTTAAGAAGCAGGTCAGTGGAATTCTGGTTTATAGCCAGTCAGCCAGAAGCATAGATAACAACCTGGAATTTGCAATGAATATATATAATATAGGGGGCTGGGATTTAGCTCAGTTGGTAGAGCACTGCACTGTAGTCTCTGAGGTCCAGAGTTCAATTCCCAGCACCGCAAAAATGGGAGAAGGACCTGGCAATCCACTCTCAAGGCAATCCCGAAACAGTCAGCCATTGAAAACCCTATGAGGGTCACTATGAGTTGGATACCGACTTGATGGCACCTAACAACAACCACCACAAAATCTATAATGTAGGCAGTCTTGTGAGACAGAGCCTTCAATCTGTGAGATCTAAGGCTACTTCCAGGTAGACTGTGTCAGCAATGAATTGAGTTAGAGGACATCCAGCTGGTGTCCATAGGAGAACTGCTTGGTGTGTGTGTGTGTGTGGAGGGGAGAGGCACATATTTGTTCATGGAAGTGTTTTGTGTTGACTGTGTGGAGAGAAAACACAGCTTTTTTCTCTTGCAGTGGCTCTCCACTTCTGTTTCTGCCATGAAAACAACATGTCTCTGTAGCTGTTCCCTCTAGACTGATAAGAGAAAATCTAAAATCTAGCCAGGGATGGTGGTGCATGCTTGTAATCCCACTGACTCAAGAGGCAGAAGCAGGAGGATTGCAGGTTTGAGGCCAGAGGCAGCCTGAAAAATTTAGTGAGACTGTCTCAATTTAAAGTATAAAAAAGAAAAAAGGGTAGAGGTGCAGCTCAGTGGCAAAGCACTTGCAAAGCATGCCCCAGGCCCCAGGTTCAGCCCCTGAGTAACATTAAAAAAAAAAAAAAAAAAAAAAAAAAAATCCAACCGATGAATTGCAGCCAAGCCCAGCTGAGCCCTAAGTAAAATGAGCCAAATACCAGCCAACCCACATGTATGTGAGCAACAAATAAATACAAACTGGTAAAAGACATGGATAATTGGAGGCTCTTCATGCAGCATACTGCAGACATAGCTGAGGATTATAGGTGTCACAAAACACCTTGTCTTCTTCTAATAACCAACTTGTACAAATACGCTCACTTGAAGTTTTTTTTTAACTTGCAATTAAAGTTGTTATAATCTTTGATCAATTTAATTGCTTCTAAAATCTAAAGAAACACAGCAAACCATAGAAAAAACCCAGCTTCTTCCATGATTTATGCCTTACCATTTTCTTATCTGAAGAGAATCCAACTGCTACCCAACCATCTGTGTCTGCACTCAACTCAAATTCCACATCAGCCCCTATCATCCGATAGCTAAGGAAGTAGTCGCAGGTTTCTGCGTTGCAGCCTGGTTTGCCATATCTGAAGGATATATGAAAAGATACATTACTGGTTCTACTTACTCAAATATAGAAAGAGAACACTCCTGGATATCAGGCAGGATGCTAAGCAATATGATTAAATAAATGAGATTTTTGCTTATTGGCATCTCAAAAACGGTTTGACTCAAGAGAGATCTGGGAGATAATCGGTTCCACTTTTATTTACATATAAACTGAAGTTCAGAGAAAGTAGGTTTGGTCTAGACTGTACAGTGAACTGAGTAGTAGCAAGAGGACTTAAACCTGAGTCTCCCCTAAATACCCAGCCAGTGCTCTCCGCATTATATTAGAGATTTTCTTAAAATCTTTTTTTACTTGTGGCACTGAGGGGTTGAACTCAGGGCCTTGTGCATACTTTGCAAGTGCTCCACCAGGTGCATCCCCAGCCCCTTTCTTATTTTTTATCTTGGGCTAGGGTCTCGCTAAATTATACAGGCTGCCTCTGGCCTTGAACCTGGGATCCTCTTGCCTCCACCTCCTGGGTAGCTGGGATTACAGACGTGAGCCACTGAGCTCAGCTTATTAGAGTTTCTTACTCTTTAGTTATTACTGAATTATTTCTGAATCCCTTTAGAAGAGAAAGATTCAAGTTAATAATTTAAATCATTTTGTTAATTAAATGTATACCAACTCCTTTTACTTATAAATTTTCATATAGCTAAAAACACAAATTTATAAATTAAATATAAGTTAAACTAAAAAAACAAGGAACCATGAAATTCACAGCATCCACATGATGGATAATGTGATTTTACTGAAACTAAACTTCTCCTGCTGTGCACCTGGTATGTCTGATTGTACCACAAAGGATCTTTTGAGTATGTTTTTATTACTGACCATAGTGTGATGGCTCAACTTTCCCACTTTTATCTGTTTGTTGTTGTTGTTGTTATTAGGTGTCGTCCAGTAGGGTCCAAATCATAGCAACCCTCATAGGGTTTTTTGGTTTGTTTGTTTTTTGTTTGTTTGTTTGTTTGTTTGTGGTACTGGGGGTTGAACCAGGGCCTCAGCTTGCATGCTTTGCAAGTGCTAGACCACTGAGCTGCACATCCAGCCCTTTTTTTTTTTTTTTTTTTTTTCTTTTTTTGAGACAGGGTCTCACTAAATTACGCAGACTGGCTCTGGTCTCGAACTTGCAATCCTCCTGCCTCTGCCTCCCGAGGATTATAGGCGTGTGCCATGGCACCCAGCTCCCTTATAGGGTTTTCAATGGCTGATTGTTTCGGGATTGTTTCAGAAGTGGATTACCATATCTTTTTCCCATTTTTGCAGTGCTGGGGATCGATCCCAGGTCCTCAGAAACCACAGAGCAGCATTCTAACAACAGAGATAAACCCAGCCCCTTTACCTGTTTAGGCTGCTGCAAAACCCTCACTTATATAATACACCACATGCTTACCTTATCTGGTACCCACAAAACATAAGTGCATCATTTATTTATAAAATTTGCCTGTGTTCTGTTGGGATACTTGATGGTAATACAATCACAAAGTCAGGCACTAAAAGATACAGCAGTATAAGTTGGTTATCCAGAGAGTCAGATTATGCATATATTCCTCTTTTTAAACAGCATCATTGAAATGAAAACATAAATTTAAATTTTCTTACAAAGGACTTGTGGATCCTTTATGAGCCAGCAAACCCTAGTTTGAGGAATAGTGTATTACACCATTGGTGGAATCATAGAAAATTGCAGCAGTGGGGTATAGCTCAGTAGCAGAATGTGTATTTGGCATACAGGAGCCTCTGGGTTTGATTGCAAGCACAAAGAGAAAAGAAAAGAAAATTATAGCAATGAGTGAGATGGTCTAAGATTAGACAGCAGGGGGCTAAAGAAACAGGAAACTAGAGTGCTAAACTCTGATTCAGGAGAGAGGCAGTAACATGCTACTATGCTGGCAGGGATACCCTGAACGGCAGGGAAGAGATGTCAGATGAAGGCGAACTGGAACTGGGGTGAAAAACATAGAACAGGAGGAGGAAAGTAAAAGGAGCAGTGAATGGGCCAGAAAATGAGTCACTCTGAAGCCAGAAAAGTCCTAAAATTCCTTCTCTTCTCTTCTTATCACCAGAATTAAATGCTTCTGAACATCTTCCTCAATAATAATAGAACTGGACTTTTTTTTTTTTTAAGTCTTTAAAATCGCCTTGACATTCAAAGAAAGCTCAAGACTCCTGTATTCAATGTTTTCTCCTTAAATCTTAAGCTCTGAACAACAACCAAATCAGAAGCTTCTGTGCAGTGGTCATCAAAACTTTAACTCAGGGGCATTTTCCACACTACTCTTTTCCATCCAGTCCATCATGTCTTGATGGAATACTATCAACAATCATGTAGGGATTCATGTGCCCTGATCTAGCAAGCTACAATGACCAGTGCTTAATGATTACAGAGCATTATACAGAATCCACAAGTCATCACTATTTATTTGAAAAGGAATTAGGTATTATACATGTATATTGTTGCTGGTCTGAACACAGCTCCAACTGAATAGATGTACTTTCTGTCATGTGGATCTTTCTTATGCAACTAATTGTTAAGTAACAGACAGCTGGGCCACTGGTAGGACAGCCAGAAATGGAGAACCAGAAACTAGTCCAGTGCCTAGTAATAACTGTGAGAGCTAAAAGGCTTTGAAGACTGAACACTGGAGTGGCTATTAGAAAATCGCATAACCTGCTGAAGTTAGAATGAACTGCAAGCAATTTAAATATGACCTTGAAAAGTAAATATATTTCTTAGTCTTACAGTTATCCAACTGGAGGCTCTACCAACCTAAAACATCCCTTAGTTCTTCCACAGTCTTCCACTTTGATTTTGGCAAATGGATCCACAGGAGGAGCAGTAGGAAAAGGGTAACCTGGGCAGTGAAAACAAATAATGGTTAGAAAATCCAGTAACAACTTTTCAATGAGAATTTTAAAAAGTGTGTTGACTATTATCTATTGTATATGTCTAGTAAGGTATTGGGATTCAGAAAAGGACTTTAATTAAGCCCTTTAATTATCCCCTTCATGAAGGGAGAGCACCTTTGGACCCAGCTTTATGTGGGATCTGGGAATGGGTGTGCTATTTTCTCATTTTCAGTCAAGGAACTGGAGACATTAAGTAGAGCCATAATTCCACACAAACACTGGCTTACCACTGTCCTTTAGGTGTTTGAAAAACAGTTTCAGGACTGGGGGTATAGCCCAATGGTAGAATGCTTGCCTAATATGCACGGGGTCCTGGGTTCAACTCCCTTAGTACTGAAAAGAAACACACACAACAATAAAACAGGTCTACTTTAAAGCCAGGAGAGGTGGTGCACGCCTGTAATCCCAGAGGCTTGGGAGGCAGAGGTGGGAGGATCACAAATTCAAGACCAGAGGTAGTCTGTATAATTTAGTGAGACCCTGTCTCAAAAAGTAAAAAATTTGGCTGGAGGTGGCAGCGCAGCAGTCCAGCACTTGCAAAGCATGCAAGTACGAGGCCCTGGGTTCAACCCCAAGTACCACAAAAAAAAAAAAAAAAAAAAAAAAAAAAAAAAAAAAAAAAAAAAAAAAAGGAAGAAAAGAAAAGGAAAAGAAAAGTTTCAATGCAATACACACATTCTAAAAGAAAGAAAAACGATACAAGTACACTTACATACTTGATAGTAAGGTTTTGATAGTAAGGTTTTGCTCCTACATATATGTTAATAGAATTTTCTTATTCTATTTCTCTGCACTGTCACTTAGCCTTAAGCTATATATAACATTTTCAAATGTCACTAAGTCCTTTAAAACACAGTTTCTAACAGCTGTGTACATATCTTATGAGATTATGTACCATTCTACTGCATCTAACCATACACTGGATGATCAGGCAGGCTGAGGATGCCTCCAGTGTATACCAGAAATCTCACCGACATTGTTTATTTCATGGACACAAGAACCATGTGTGATCCATCTTGTGTCCTCTGCCCAGCATAATGTTTGGCACTGGACACTGAGTAAATGAATGTCAAATGATGAAATACAATCATCCGCAGAATTAAGTAATGCAAATAAACTTTTTAAAAATTATTAGTTTTTCCCATTATTTAAAATTTTACCTTATAATTTATAATACATCTTTTTAATGAAGTTTGATTTACTTCTGTTAGATTTATTATACTTTTTTTGCAGTATTGGGAGTTGGACCCAGGGCCTTGTATATGCTAGGCAAGTGCTCTACCACTGAGGCATAGCCCTATCCCCCTTTTTAATTTTGAGACAAGGTCCCACTATGTCATAAAGGCTGTCTGTGGCCTCAAACATGTGATCTTCCTGCCTCAGCCTCCCAAGTCGCTGGGATTATACATAAGCACCATGGTGCCTGGCAGATTTATTATACTTTTTACAAAGTCTCTAGGCTATACTTTTGTGGCATGCATCTCTGTACTCTGGATGGCCGGTAGTACTCTACTACCCAAGATCTTGAGCACCTGGTAAAATATAGCCTTAATTTTTTGCCACCTCTAAGTAACTGGGTCAAAGGCATTACTTTTTCTAGTTTTATGTTTATTTTTTCATAAGGCCTATATCCATTTCAGCACTATAGACTGAGTCCTGCCTTGAACGAGCTTTTTGTTTTCCTTTTAGTATTTATTCAGCAGCTGTCTAACGTTATACATTATGTTAACCATCTTCATATATATCCTTCCTCTTACTTGTCACCACAGTCCTGAGGCCATTTTTTCTCAGAATATTTACCCAGGAATGCAATGACTATTTACTTATATGTCTTTAAGATTCCACTGGTGACTGACAAAAACTATCTAATGTTTCTTCTGATTCAGGTTCCCAATCTTCTATTTTTCAAACATATCATCCTTACTAATTCCTAGCATCTCGAATAACATATTGGCATCTGGTAGATTTCTAGCTCAACAAATGCCAGTTATTTTACCCTGGACTATTAGTACTATTCAATTTTATAAACTAGATTGAAAACTAATAACCATTGGGTAAGACTATCTCTCAAAAAAACAGGATTATTGGGACTAGGGATTTAGCTCAGTGATAAAGTACTTGCCTAGCATGCACAAGGCCTTTGGTTGAATGCTTCGCACCATGTGAGGAGAGTAAGAAAAACAGGACCCTAAACTACAAATAAAAGCAAGTTTTGGAAGAAAGCTCACATAAATGCTCTGAACTAATTTATTAGTGTTAGCAAATGGGTTCTCTATCACTACTTTTCTATTATCTTGTGCACTTCTAAAACTTGGATTGAGAACTTGTGTTCTGTCAAATGCACTTGCACACCCATTTAAGAACATTTTCAACCTGGGGGTGGTGGTGTATGCCTATAATTCCAGCACTTGGGAGCCTGAAACAGGAGTTTGTGCTGAGAGATGAGATGACTCAGGATTGTGGTTGATCACCCAAGAGACCAATCATGTGATTTAAAGACTAAGGCTTTGAGCCAGCCCCACCTCTGGGGAAGGAAGAGGGCTGGAGATTGAATTCAATCGTGTGTCCAGTGATTAAATCAATCACGTCTACATAATGAAAACCCGATAAAAACCTCTGGCTACTGAAGCCCATTGAACATCCTGAGTGAACAAACTGATGTGTTGAAAGAATGACATGCTGATTCTACTCCACATTGAGGAGTCTGTTCAGACCTCACCCTGGATGTCTCTTCATTAGTTGATCCCGAGTTGTGTTCTTTGTAACTGAACTGTAATGGTAAGTATAATGCTTTCCTAACTTCTGTAAGTCATTGCAACAAGTTACACAACCTAAGGTGAGGTCTGTGAAGGCCCTGCATTTATAGCTGGTGGGTTTGAACTATAAGCAGTCTTGTTGTGGACTTTGACCTTTAACTTGTGGGGTCTGCATTAACCCCTGGTTGGTTAGTGCCAGAACTAAATAGCAGTACACCAGTGAGATTTGGTACTAGAATAAAGCAGAGGAATATTACAATTTTTTTCCTGAAACTAAACAATCCCTTGCTATGCAGCATAAAATAAGCTTGGACCACATGCCAGTCTCTCAGTTCTTGTCTCCTGCTTTCTGTAGGCCAAGGGCTGTGTAAATCCCTCCTCCCTTGCCAGCTGCTGAGGCAAACCTGATGACGACGCATTCGCATTCGAGGGAGGCAGGAGGAGGGAGAGAGGACTCTTCCTTGCGGTTGGATTGCTGTTCCAACAAGCAAGTCCTCAGCAACTCTGTTGCATCGTTGGCTCAAGTCCCCAGGTTTTTTCTGGATTCTCAGAACCAGTCTTATCATGTCTCTCAAAGGTGCCAGCAGCTGGGCAGATCTCCATTCTCGAAGGAAGGCTTACAAGTCTGAGAGGCCCCCTATCTGAGCTTCTAGGTTCTTATAACCCCAAACCTTTCTCTTTATGACTCCAGCCCGGGGCTGGTGGCTGTTTATTGCAGTTACTTTCTCTTTGCTATCCTGGTGCTCCCTTTTTGCTTCTTCACCCCTTCCAAAATTTGGACAGCTCCCTGGGCTGGTCATCCTGCTAATATATCTAGTGTCACTTCTGTCTTTCTAACCAGATCTTGACTGACACACACTACATAGATTAATCCTCAAATACTGATTCAATGTATTTGCCAAGACTAGTTTATTAGCAGGTATTATTTTGAAGGCTAGAGAATAATAATGTTCAATAGCATCTGTTTCATACATACTATACAATTCTGTGGACTGAGGTTTAATTCAGTTGGTAGAGTGCTGCTCCACATTCTCTGAGGCCCTGGGTTCAATCCCTAGCAATGCAAAAATGGGAGAAGGACCTGGCAATCCACTCCTGAACAATCCTGAAATAATCAGCCATTGAAAACTCTATAAATAGCAGACAGTGCTGGGCATGGCACAGCGTGGGAAAATGTTTCATTTTGTTGTACATAGGGTTGCTATGAGTCATACCCGAATTGACAGCACCTAACAACAACAACAACACACAATTATAGAAGCAAATTATTTTAATAGTGGAATTTTAAGTTCCTAGGTGCACAGAATGGGAGAAGGACATGGCAACTCACTCCCAAAGCAATCCCAAAACAATCAGCCATTGAAAACCGTGAGGCTCACTATCAGTTGGACCTGACTCAATGGCATCTAACAACAACAACAGGTGCTCAGAACTGATATTTCTTGGTTTATGAAACACTCATTATCAGTCTATGTGAAGTCCATCTTATATTCTCACTGAAGCAATCTCTAACCCCATATTCCTCCCCATCTTAGATACTAGGTCTAATATATTTCTTATGTATCCTTCTGACAAGAATGCAGATTTTAACAAAAATGAGCATTCTGGCACAAACATCTTAGAAAAGCAATACTTTACTGTGATTAAACCGAAAGGATACATCAGTAATACTGGACACCAGACATAGGGAGTTGGAGGTAAGTTTCTTATCTCTGTAATTTCCACGAAGCACAGAATTCTGCCTATCTAAGGTGAAGTCCCGCCAGGTGGCACAAAGTCTTTCATATGCCCAGCACTGCCATCCTGATCCTGGCATGATTATGTTGTAGTTACCAAATGTGTCTGTAGCACAGCCTGGATCTAAAGTCCCAGCTCTAGGCACACTTTCTCCAGCCTATCTTATCACACTGTCCCCTGATGCTCTGCATTAGCCAGCCCATGGCCATGCACAGGTCTAGAAATGCCTGAGCCCAGCAGACTAGTGAGGATCCACTACAATGTACTATTTGCTGTACATGTGTTTATTTTTATGTATGTGTGCTCTCAAAAATACAACATTTGAGCCAGGCATCATGGCCCATGCCTGTAATTCCAGCAACTTGGGAGGCTGAGGCAGGAGGATCACAAATTTGAGGACAGGGACAGCCTGTGCAATTTAGCATAACCCTGTCTCAAAATATAAAAAGTAAAAAATGGACTGGGGTGCACCTCAGTGGTAGAGTACTTGAAAAGCATGACTGAGGCCCTCGATTCAATCCCCAAATACAGCCAGAAAAAATTGTATATGTGTTTAACCTGCATAAATGACACTATGCAGTACATTTCATTGCTTAATATTTTCCTTTGGAAATCTACCCACGTATGTAAAGGTGGTTGTTGTTAGGTGCCGTCTGACTCACAGCGACCATATGTACAACAGGCGAAACAGTATTGTCAGTGCTTCCTTGCTATTCATGGGGCTTTCAATGGTTGATTGTTTTTTGAGAGTGGGTTGCTGGGTCCTTCTCCAAAGCCTACAGCATCTGGTGTTCCCAAGCTGTCTCCGATCCAAGTACTAACCAGGGCCAACCCTGCTTAGCTTCCGAGATCTGATGGGATCAGACGCCTCAGTGGTATGGTTGCAGGCATGTAAAAAAGTAAGACTTGTTATTACTCCTGACTGAATAGAATTCCCTGTTGTGCATATAACCACATTTTCTTAAATATCCTCCCAGGTTTTCACATGTAGGTTGTTTCTAATATTTGCTTTCTCGGATAGTGAAGAGATGGACATTCTGACCCATGTTTCTTCCAGGCACACACAAGAAGTTTTTGTTTTGTTTTTTTTAAAAAAACCCAGGAGAGGAATTGCTATGTCACATCTCTAACATCACAACGCTTAATGAGATTAGTACTCAGAATGACAGCAGCAGTTCACAATCCCATCATGACTGTCCCAGTGTCCTGCATCTTTGGCTGTATTTGATACCATCAGTCTCATTATACTAATTTGGATTCTCTGAATACTGGTGGATTGAACATCTCCTCCTGTCTGTATTAAGCACTTAGGATACCCCTTCTGTGATATGTATTTCTATATTCTTTGCTGCCTTTATTACTTGGGTTTTGGTGTTTTTCATGGAAGTTTCTGTATAATCAGGTAACTGTTGGTTTCAAATATTATAATTTTTTTCCTCAATCTCATTTTTCTAATATTTAATGTTAGTGTATAATCAAGGTAAGAGTTTTTCTTCTTTTGGTTTGTGCTTTTTAGAGTCTGGTTTAAGATACTGTGTCCCACCCCAAGGATATGAAGATATTTCTCTATATTTCTATTTATTAGCTTTGTACTACTATCCTGCTCATTTAGAAATTTGATCCATTGGGAATTTATTTTTTATCTCATATGAGGTAAGAAATCAATTTTATTTTTCTCCCTACACTGAATCAATTTTTCTCAACACCATTTATGAAATAATCCATCTTTTTCCTAGCGATTTATGATGATACCTTAACAATTTACCAGTTCTTCTATAAACATAGGTCTATTTCTGAATTTTTTTCAGTACTGGGATGCTGAACCCAGGGCCTTGCACACACTAGGCAAGCACTCCACTACTGGGCTGCACTCCCAGCCTCTTTATTATTTTTTAAATTAATAATAATATTTAGTACTGGGGGGTTGATCCCAGAGCCTCACACATGTTAGACAAGTGCTCTACCACTAAGATGCACCTCCAGTCCTTTTTTAATTTTTTATTTTGAGTCAGGGTCTCCCTAAGTTGCACAGGCTACCATTGGCCTTGAACCCACCATCCTCCTGCCTCAGCCTCTCGAGTAGCTAGGATTACAAGTGTGCACCACAGTATTCAGCTATTTCTGAATTTTCTATTTTGTTCTTTGGTTTATTTGACTGTTTCTGAGCCAGGACCACAGTATGTTACTTATTAGGCTTTATAATACATCTAGCAAGGCAAAACTAGCTTAGCAATTAATGAAACTTAATTCTTCCACGTGAAGTATAGAAATCAAGTTGCCAAGTTCTCTCCCAAAATGGTGCTGGACTTTTGCTTGGAACTGCATTAAATGTACAGATGAACTAAGGGAGATAGAGAATTAACATATTTATGACACCAAGTTATTATTTCTAAAATCATGATATATCTTTCTATCTATTCACACCCTTTATATTCTGTAAATTTCCTAATAGTCCACATAGGACTAATGTCTTCTTTATTAGGTTAAATCTAGATACTATAGATCTTTGTTGTCATTTAAAACAATAACTTATTTTCTTTTATATTCTCTGGCTTATTGTTTCTGGTGAACAAGAGAGCTCTTGGTTTCTGTATGCTGATATTATTTATGACAACCTTATTACATGCTCTTGATTATTTCTGTTTATTGGTTCTTTTGATTTTTCTCTCCTCCTCCTCCCTCTCTTTCTTCTCCTCCTCCTCCTCTTCTTCTTTTTCTTGCAGTACTGGAGGTTGAACCCAAGGCCTCAAGCATGTTAAGCAAGTGCTCCACCACTTGAGTTGCTGCACCTCCAACACCCCCATTTTTTAAATTTTGAAAGAGGGTCTCACTAAATTGCCCAGGTTGCCTCTGGTCTTGAACTCACAATCCTCTTGCCTCAGCCTTCTGAGTCACTGGGATTATAGGCATGCACCACCAGATCTGGCTTCTTTTTGGTATTCTATGTGAATACTCATATTATGCCTTCCCATTCAATTCTTCATCTGAATTATTTTCCTTTCCTATTGCATTGGCCAGTACTTCCAGGACTATATTGAAAAACAGTAGTAATAATAAGCTATCATTGTCTTACTTTAATCTTAAAAGAAATGACATCTAAAGATTTTCCATTAAGTATAATGGCTATCTCAGATTTTCCAAAAGACAGACTATATCAAGCAAAGTATCTTTCTAATCTAGTTTTAATCTTCAAAGAGCTTTTCTAAAAAGCCCATCTCAACAACAAAAGTAACAAAAGGCCATAGGTTGTATAATCACATGCACATGAAATGTCCAGAATAGGCAAATACAGAGACAGAAGATTAGTGGTTGCCTAGAGCTGGGAAAAGAGGAGAAAGGTGGAGAATATGAGGGGACTGCAGGGTGATGGCTAAAGGGAAGGCTTCTTTTCCAGATGATCAAAGTGTGCTAAAATTGATTGTGGTGGTGGTTGCATATCCTGTGAATATACTAAGAACCACTGTATTGGACACTTTAAATGGGTGAACTGTAGGTATATAAAATATACCTCAATAAAAGGAGAAAAAGAAAAAGAAACAGTAGATGCCTTGCATACCACTCCCTTGTTCTATATAACCTAATTCTGAATTGGGAGTCATGTAGCTGAATGATGGAACCAATAGCATAGGCAGGCCTGAGGATTCAAAGCAGTACTCCAGCCTTTGCAACAGAGACAGGCACCCTAGAGAGAGGCTGGGACCAATGTACAGGGAGCCAATTCACCTTACCTGTCAAATTCCTTTTTCTTCATTCTGCATATAGATTGTTTGCACCTTCACCCTTTCCTTTCATTAGATTTGCACAAAAAAATGTATTGTCTTATGAGACTTCATAGAGTCAGCTTTTGACTTGGGTGATCACACTTGTTGGTATATGTGTGTTTTCCATTTCACTTGTTCCTGCTCAGATCTGTATTATTCCCTCTTGTTTTCATTTGAGTTGAATGCTTAGCTCACTTGTTTTCAATTTTATTTCCTGATAAATGTATTCAAAACTATAAATTTCTCTCTAAGCTCTATTTGAGATTCATTCTATGGTCATTAAAAGTGTATCTTAATTTTCCTTATGACTTGAACTCCTGGGCTAATATTTTGTTGCTGTTTTCATTTCCAGACATAGGTGATTTTTTTTTTTTTTTTTTTTTTTTTTTTTTTTTTTTTTTTTTTTTTTTTTTTTTTTTTTTTTTTTTTTTTTTTTTTTTTTTTTTTTTTTTTTTTTTTTTTTTTTTTTTTTTTTTTTTTTTTTTTTT